>VXAC01004202.1:730213-801902 GCA_013399225.1 Rhipidura dahli | reverse complement strand
TTTTTTTTTTTTTTGGTATTTCAAATAAAAATACCCCTTCAGAATTATGAATTTGTGAAGAATTTAAAACATTCAGGGTAGGTCAAAGCATGTCTACTGGGAATGCCTTGCGTGCTTCCCTTTTCCCAACTTTTACATAACTAAATTCACAGAAAGTCTGAGGAAAAATAAGGTTAGGTCAGGTTTCTTTTCTTGTAAATTTGTTGCTACAATTCTGCTACAGGTTTGTTCACCTGCCATTTTTAGGTTCTCTCCTCCCAAAAGGGCAAATTGTACCAATCGTTTGGTTTTAGCTGTATGAGTTTTAGAACTACAAAACCAACAGACCTTACTGGATTCTTTTGATGCAGAAACAGCTCCCAGCATGATGGAGAGCCAGTGGCAAAAGCAGCCAACCTGTTACTATTTGATAGCCAGTGAAGTGATGAAAGCAGCACTTCCAGAACACAAAACTTTCTGAACAGGGGTTACTTGGTTTCTCCCAATATTAAACTAGATCTGATTAATACTGGGGAGAAAAACACAAGATCATAGCTCTTCATTTTTAGACAAAAGCAGAGCATATCTGAGTGGGAATACAAGAAGAAAAAATTGTTTTCCTGGTTGATCAGAATGGAGAAAAGTAACAAAATATTAGCTTAATTATGGAGCAAAACTAAATAACTATAGCAATATAAAAAATATAGCAAATACGAAATTTAATTCTAGCACATATAAACACTGCTCGAAACAGTGATTCAGAAAAGATTTTCAGGACTATCAAAATAAGTTGCAATAGGGAGTCATCCTTCTGAGAAGATCCCAGAGAGCCCCAGCAGTGCCTCAGGAATTCAGTTGTGTAAAAATCTTTGACTCTGCACCTTGGTACAAATGTCACTTCTAGAGAAGCCTGTATGGAATTACATATGAAAAGAGAATACAAATGGCATTTTGTTGAACTCATTTGGGGATAAACTCTGAGAAAGCAAAGATGAAGTGATAGGTTTGTAAGACACCTTTTCCCTCCATATATTTTTGTGAACTGTGGGACCCATCCATTGTATAAGTGGAAATTAGATTGTGTTCCTCCGTAATGAGAACTCTGTTCAGGGGAAAAACCAATGCATCTTTTTGTGAGGAAGCCCAGTGTCAGCCTGATCTGATGTCTCCCCAGTTCAATAGAAATGATGAAGATGCTGTGCCATGGATTAGCCAGGAACAGCTAGCACAGAAGTCTGGTTCTGTGACATGAGGGAAAGGGAAACCTTTTTTACTGAATAACAGTTTGGAAGAAAAATCTGCAAGAATCTGTAACCTCACTGAGTTCTATTTCCTGCCTGTCTTTTCCCCTCTTTCATCATTTATATGCCCCTTCAAAGCAAGGCTTACAGGCTCTATTTGAGTAACGCTTATTATGGCCTGATGAAGTTGCTTTGTAAAGTGAGATAAAAAGGAGAGAATAGCAGAGGTTACTGAGATGGCTAGATAGGCAATTATTTCTATTCATATAACTAATCTTGCACTGTAAGTAATCTTCAAAAACCACCATTTACCTAAATTATCTGAACCAATTAGCAACATGAATGTTTACTTAAATTAATCTAGCAGAAAGCTTGCCCCTGAAAAAAAATAGAAAATATATTCTTTGTATACTGTCCTCAGACATACCCAGTATTTACATTATTTAGCCACTGTCCAGAGAAAACCAAATCTTTAGAATGTATCTCTATAAAACTAGCAGGTTTTAATGTTACCCTTCCCTTAGGTCAGTCCCTGGGTTAGCACTGGATGCTGCAGCTTCAAAGACTAAAGAGCTGACAGAATCATCTTTAACATCATCCTCCTCTACATCTGTATTCATTAAGAAGTTCTACACCTTGCAAATCTCTGTTTTCACCCATCTGGAGTAGTTAGAGGCAGAGAAATAATCTGATAAAATATAATTTTATTTTCTACTAGTACATAAAATTTTATGGGCAGCCTATAATAACACACCTAATAAAATCTACCATAATAAATGACAAGATCATACAACATTATCACTGACCAAAGGCAAGAACCAATACTTTGCCCTTCAGTCATTTGGGAAGTCTATTTATCAGCACAGTTGTGCTGAGTACTCCAAGAATGCTTTATTCAGACATGCACTAAGAAATTTTGACCGTTATTTCAAAAAGATCTTATGAGCCATTATTTCACATAGCTATTTATTTTACTGTCTAGAACAAGTCATGAAGAAAGCAGTGTATCTGATCCCAATGCAGTCTTTCATACACCTTGTTCTTGCCACTGTATGCCCACCTAGAAAAACACAGGAGGTGAAAGGGGGAATGTAGAACAAAGACATATTTTCAGAAATCTACTTTATAGGCCTAAGAGAGCTGGACAGAGAGAAGCAGGGACAGTAGTTTGTTGTGTTCCACCACTTTACTGGGAGTCCTGCTGCCACCTGGGACTGAGACACCTGTAACATCCCCATGGGTTGTTCATGAGCTGTAAGAGATTTGGAAACCCCAACCCTGCCTCTCTGGTTTTTTAGTTTTCTAAAGCATTTTATCAGTGAAATTTTCCATTGTAATGCTGATCCCCAGACAAGAGCCCTAAATTAGATTTTTTTTTTTTTCAGTGGGTAAGGTTTATTCAACCCAGTCCTGTAGATTTTATTGTAAATATTACAAAACCACCATGATCTTTGAAATATTGAGCTCTATACTAAGAATAAGTTACAGTGATGCCATTTGCTGTCTTGGAATTAATTTACTTTTATTTCTAACATTAGCATTTGTATTTCACAAGCATTTGTATTTATACGTGTTTTCATTTCGTAGACGCTTTAGCAGGAAAAGTACAAAAGTTCTTTTTTAAGTCAAGATCTATATTAAGATCTATTTATACATATTTTTGGTCCTCTCAATATCAAAATATTTAAGATGCTTATTCATCTTAATATTCATTTTTATTATTCATCTTGGTCTGATTTTCCAACCCTATATTTAACTGGAAGAATCACAATTGCTGCATTAACCCAGAATCATGTGAACTGGCTCATAAAAATGGATGGTGTGATCATATCTGGAATTTACACAGGACCCTATTCAATAAAGCATATTCTGCCCTTACTGTAATATCATCCTCCAGAGCTTTAAAGTCTTTCAAGTGGAATAAAGATGTTGCTATAATGACAGTGAGTGTAATGAGATTAAATGTAGTTGGGAGTCAAGGTAAATGGCCTTACATCAGAAAGAATGTAGTAACACAGATCCTTATAATGAAGACAAAGGATATTGCCAGCACATTTTTGCTACATTTCTTCGGCAAAGCAAGGCCACAGCAGGACATGCTATGTAATATGAATTCTGTGTCCCTTTCAGTATTTTACATTTAATAAAACCTGCATGCTTTTAGACATAAAGGAATAACTAGAAAGAAGTATCATCAATAAGCAGCGAGATCTGTGTTAGCAATGGTAACATACCTAAAAAAACCTGACAATCTGTTTTATTTAGGAATTAAAAGAATTTAATGTAAAAAATTGCTTTAGAGTTGGGATAATTTTTTGCTGTTAAATCAAAATAATCACAGGGGACAATTCAAGGCCCATTCTGAATCCATCCAACAAAGGACATGCACACAGGTTTCCCCTAAGCTTGCACATTATTATGCAGACCTTTATTCCAATAGTAAAGCCCAACCGCTTCTAGAATTTACTTTGATTCTATTACTTTTAACATTGTTGAAGGAATTTATTAATAATTTTGCCCTATTTAACTCGAGATTCTACCTTTCAATACATGAAATTAAAAGAGATGTTTGGGAGTCTTATTTATCACAGAGGTCAGCAAGGTCACAGACTGTTATCAAACAACTAGGGATCTTTGATATAATATTAGCTTTAATGTTAGCAATTTCTGTCTTAAAGTGCTAACCTGCACTGGGAAATAAGCAATAAAATATGACAATACAGGGTTCTGAGAGTTAAGATTTTTTCCATCATATGGCAAGTCACATACCAGTGGTTTGTCACAGCAATACTGTCCTATTTACTTAGAAAAGA
The DNA here is from genome assembly GCA_013399225.1 of Rhipidura dahli. Taxonomy (NCBI): domain Eukaryota; kingdom Metazoa; phylum Chordata; class Aves; order Passeriformes; family Rhipiduridae; genus Rhipidura; species Rhipidura dahli. Next base: position 797,869 of record VXAC01004202.1, on the reverse strand, counting down.
TGTTAGTAAATAGAACTTCCATGAAAAATTTTTAGTGGCTGTTTTGCTCTAATTTTTTATTTCAGTTATTAAAGTCAATAGTTGCTGAAGATGAGCTTTTTCAAAAAAAAGTAAACAGATTTAAAAGAGAATTTGACATCAATATCCCCTCATTAGCTTTAAAAACATAAACCCTAAAATCATAAAGGCCCACATTTCTGAAGGCCTCAGATGCAATACATTCCCTAGAGATGTATCAATGGTGGTAAATGAAAATTAGCTCTCTCTGCCTGTGAATAACTACCTAACTCTGTAGGTTTTTATATGTGCAATGACCAGGAGGTTCACACAGTAAAACCCCCAGGGACTGAAGGTGGATTGCTGCAAATCCACCTTAATCAGTTCTGCAATTTATGTGCCTAAATATCCTTTCCCATCTACCTGATTACAAAGCAAGTTTTTGGGTAGACTTCTCCTACTCAGCTGAAATAAAAATGGAAACAGCAGTATCAACATAAGCAGAGGGTACATGGAACATGTGCACCGCATGACAGGCATTTATTTAGGAGCTGCTTTTTAAATTAGCAATATGCTAATGTTGATGATTTTTTCAAAAAACCTTAATTACTACATAAAATCATTTGATTGTGAAAGGAAAGCAATAAAAAAGAGTTAAGCCTTAACAGATTATAGTCTCCTTCTGCTGCTGCAAGTATGGAGGAGCATGAAATGAAAAGCTTCCTTTCAGGTACTGCACAGGGCAGTGTCACCAGCACCAGCTAAACCAACTGCTTTGATGCTGATGTCATCTTTGCTTAGCAAAGAAAAGAAACCAGCTCAAAACCTTCCACATTTCTGTCTTTTCGATTCCACCTTTTGCAAAGCAGCCTGGAAGGTTTCTGTCTTCTGAGATGCTGCAAGATGCCTCATGAATTTGTTCTACCTATCCAGACAGAGCATCCACAGGTCATTATAGACTACACTGGTAGCAGAATGAAGGGCAATTCACGTCAGTAATGACCCAGCAAATCCTTCTCTGAATCTCAGCAGAGCTTGCAATTCACACAGCTTTATTTGGCCCTGCTACTGAATTTTTGCTAATCTAACAAAACCCAAGTTTATCCTGTCTTCTTAGAATAGACATCACATTCTTAAGGTTAACAACTATCACTGTTTAATTTTCAGTAGAGCTGCCTTATTACAGAATGTGTGGTGTCAGACTAAACATGCTTTGTTGCATTGGTTTTCTTGTCTATGAAATGAGACCTGTGCTGGTAACTTGGCATGGCTAATGCAACCAAAACCAAGGCATTTTGAGAGGAAAAGTGTAATAAAAGTGTTGAAGGTCAAGAACGTGGACAGAACCATCAGCACCTCGTAGGTTACTAAGAAACCCTATACAATGTCCTGTTCAAATAATTTATCCAAATATCTTACAAATATTGTCAACACATGAGAACCTCTGCAAAAACAAGTTCAACTTTTGTAGCAGCACAGGAGTCCTGAAGTCCCTGTACACAAAGTATTTAGTGTGAAATCAACTTGCAAAGCCCAAGTTCTCTATGTTACATGAGTCTTCACCAAAACTTGCTCCTGCACAGACCCTCCTCTTTTGACATTCTATTGTGATCAAATCAAATTGAAAGAAATGAGATTACAAAAGCCTGACCTACTTCCAATACATGTTCAAGTGATGTGAAGTACTAAAATGTTATGGAGCCTGAAGAGGATTATTGCAGCAGTGTTTATATCATCTTCTGTAGAGAACCCTTACTGTTTGCAGTCTTTCATAATAAACTTTATAATTTGAAGCTATAAATAAGTGTAGGTAAGTGTTAATAATGAAAGAACAATACAATTTAGGAGCTCAAAGATATAACCAGGGCACAATTTATACAGAAAGCTCTGCACTAAATATTCAGATGATGACAACAAGGGAGGGAAATTCTGCCTATCTTTAAAATTAAAGATGAAAAAAACAGAGTACAACAATGCTGTTTCTTGAGAAGTGAGGAACTGAGGGACACACCTCTCACTTGTTGGAAAAATCAAACTTTGTAGGAGCTCTTTGGAAGTGATAACACTTCAGCTCAGAACTAAGCACAGGATTTCCTCTACACCTTGCCTTTCTTTCTGTATGGCTCTTGTCACTCCTCCCAGAAAACTCTTCAGAAATTTAATTCAGCAATATAAACACTAAGAAGGTCAGAAGAGGGGTAGGTTCTGGAGTATTTCTATTTCTAATTTTTGGTTGTTTCTCAGAAGCCATGGCAATAATGATCAAATAAAAGTGAAGATTATATAGACAAAAAGAGAGGTTGGAAGTGACTTTATTTCTATCACTAGTGTTTGCATCTAAGAAGATTTCAGTAAACAGAGCCTATTATTACTCTGTTCCAACTGATTAAATGCTTTAAAATCTTGGCATGTTTCTCTATTTTGTAAGTAGGAAACAGTGGCAATATCTTATTCCATAAAAAAATAAGATTCAAAGAGCTAAATCTGAGCCTTCTCAGGAAACCAGCATGTGGAATAAAAATTGCCGGTAGTCATCAGTTGTGTTTTATAATGACTTTAGGGAAAAATTTTTTAAAGAAAAGAAATAGAGAGAGAGATTCAGTACCTCCTGTGTTGCCTGACGCAAGTCTAGAATGATGTGACTCATTTGTGTGTTTTCTTTCTTTTGAACCTGGTGAGTGTTTGTTCCCATCTCTGTTCTCACAATCAGCACTGCTATGTCCACTTTACTGGAAGATGTACATTTAGAAATCCATAATTTTACTCCTTTTTTTTTTTTTTTTTTTGCTGTGCTGGTGGTAATTATCAAAAAATCAGCAAGGAAAGTATTAAGAAGTCTTTCTTCTTTCACATAAAAAGAAGAAAGCTTCTTGTAGGAAGATGTCGCATTGACCCTGGCAGGGCTTCAGTAAGCAAAGCTCAAGGAAGAGACAAGCAGGTTTGGAAGCTGTCTGTTGAATAAAAGATTGGGATAATTTTCAAGAATTCGATAATTTTCAGAAATATTTGTTCAGGTTTGCTTATTTCTTTTCCCCTTACCTTTACATAAACCAAAATCATGAACAGACAGGATAAACACCTATGGAAAAGGGTAACTAATATGGCATGGTGGTTCCTTCTGGCAGCAAGGCAAGGCTTCAGTAAGATACAGCTACAAAACAGCCTAAGCCTTCTGAAGGCTGGTTCTTTCCAGCATGCTCTGTATGTCAGAGCAGGTGAGACTCACAAAGCGTTCTGCAGGATAAAGTACTCTCAGAAATACCTCAGTAAGGGTCAAAGGAATCTTCATAATACTCATGAAAATGAAATGGGGATTTGTAGCTCTCACTCTGAACATTTCAATTCCTTCAGCTCTGTTGGATTCCATCTAAGGAACAATTTGACTTTGACTTTCCTGTGGGCAAGTAAGTCACTGACATGCTCTTGCAATTGTTTGTGAGAATCATTTTAGACTCACTTATAACTGTGTGCCTGATGGGAACACTTAGGTTTATGATCAGAAGATTCATCAGAAGATCAAATAAATGGCAAGAACCACACAAGCAAAAGCCTTGTCTGCTTTGAAGAGCTTATGTAGCTTTAACTTTGGTGTCAGCAATAACACAGAACAAAGTGGCAAATCCCAGTGGAACCAATACGACCTCTGTGTGCAGATATATCTGAATTAGTCCAGTAAAGATACAAAGACTGAATGGTCCCATAACTTTCTGATAACTCCCTAGAAATTTTGTAGTGCCTCAAATGGTGAAGGTATTTTATTCTACTCCCAAGCAACTGCTTTTTTGGATGATTTTAATTTTGTCAGGTATTTGTAGATACTGAAAAAAGTTAGAAGTCAACATTTAAGAAACACTACAGTATATTCTATAAAAATGGCTTGCCTGTTATAAAGCAGAAGACTAACTTTTATTTTCTATTGTTCTCCTTTTGATTGGAAAGGGAACAATGATATTAAGCCAATTGTAGCATTCTGGATATCATCAGGTTTATATTAGTGAACTCTTAAAACAGACATTAGCACAGAGGTTAATTTACAGAAAAAGTAAATGTTAGATGTAAATAATCCAGCAGCTACCTGTTCCTTGACTATTCTTTCTCATGTTGTGTGCTAGAAGGACCAGCTGGGAAAATAACTTGCAATAAGCAATGTATATTTAAGGGGTTTTCTTGTTTGTTTTGACATCAGAAGATCAGAACTGCTGCTCTAAAAGTAACAGTATTGCCTCCAAATTTAGGCATTCATTTAGAAATCTTTCAAATTTGTCTTAGTTTTCAATTTAATTTTCCACAGATTCATAACTTATTTCTGATTAGTTATAGGAAGGTATCAACACTTTCAAAATCTTATTTCAAACAAGACTTTCTGAGGATAATAGTCATGTCCACGTTAAAATTTAGGAAATATCAGGTCAATAAAAGTAAGTTTTGACTAAAATCTATTATATTCATGCTGTATGCATGTTTGTGTGTCTGACCTTTTCTCTCATTCTAGAAACTTCTGCTGAATTAGAATGAAATTCTGGCAGCATGGGAATCACACTGGGTTTTGCTATGCATTTTAGTGAGGCCATATTTCACTCAGCCTTTTTATAGCTCAGCTCTCATAACAACCATTTATATGCTTTGCTCCAGAAGGTATCTTTGTGTGTTGTGGGCTCCGAATCTGCCCTGCTGTCAGCAGTGCCCCTACCACATGAGAATAGAAGTCTGCTCGTCCTCAAGCCAATAAAACTCTGCTAATGATAAACTTATTAATCTCTATATCACTTTGGAACTTCAGAATCCAGCAACAACTTCTCAGAGAACTAGAGAAGTCTCATATTATTTGATTAAAAAAATAAAAATTCAACTCCCCCCACAAAAAAAACCTCCAGAAGAAGGTAATGTCCAAAAACCCATCATCATGACCAATAAGCTGATTAGTACAACATTGCCAATTATTCTGTTTTGTATAAAAAAATACATGATATTTGAATCATAATTTTTTCTCTAATTATATTATGTTGAATATGCTTCCATAGATATCTCCTAAATAGTTCCACATTAATTATTCAAGCAGAGCAAAATAGAAAGAGAAAATAGGACACAGGCTGAATTGCAAAATGGGAATTCTAGTTTTTCATCATCTGCAGTTCTTCACAGTTCTGCCTTTGTTGTGTGATTTGTAGACACAGAGTCAATATTGTTGTAGGAGCCATATGCTCCAAAGGGAATGCAGGAGGCAGCACTGACTGTGTAGAAGTGAGATGCTGAGTTACTGCATTTTGAATAAGCTTGTTAGACAACACCCCCACAGAAACACTGGGAGGGTGCTGAGGCCCTGGCACAGGGTGCCCAGAGAAGCTATGGCTGCCCTGTCCCTGGAAGTGTTCAAGACCATCTGAGTAAGCTGGTCTGGTGGAAGGTGTCCCTGTCCACAGCAGGGGGTTGGAACTGGATGAGCTCTAAGGTCCCTTCCAACCCCAGCCATTCCATGACTCTGCAATATACATATAAAACACAGAGAAATTATTTTTCACAGTGAAAACATATCTGGAAAAATTCTTAATTCTGCATGAGTTTTGTTACAGGAAAAATGAACTAGAGAGATAACACTTTAAAATCTATGATGCATTTTAGAATTGAAAACTTCATTTCTATTTACATTAAGTTTCCTTTCATAAAGCAGGACACAGGCAAGCTATTCTCCACAACTAGCACATCTACAGTCTGTCAGCAGCACATTCATTTCTCACCTAAATATTTTCTGCAAATTCCCCACATCAGGAAGGATAAAGGTGGAGTTGCAGAACAATGTGAATTGAGAGTCTTGCCTTGAGCAATACACAGGCACCCCTTGTCTTTGGCACAGAAAGCCAGCACTGTGGCAAACACAGTCTGCTGACAAGAAAATGGTCAAAGTAATGAATCGGCAGAAAAGTATGAGGAAGAGTTAAGGGACTGTTCAAAAGGAGTGAGATTGCTACATTTCCCTCAATAATTAAGAAGTACACTAAATGTATCCACTAAATTCATGGATGTATACACTTGGTATGCACAAGGACTACATTTATCCTCAGTAATGTGGTGAAGTAATTACACAGTATCATTTATGGATTACAGTAAGCATTAGAATTTAGCCTCATTTTATGTACAGTGTGTACTTTGAACAACTTTATCGCATTACATGATTTACTTCAAATGGAAGTTGCACAGAGCTTTAAACTCTCTAGAATATTTTCAACTGAAAATGTACCTACACCGAATCAAAGTTCATTCCTTTAGGTTACAAAGGAAAACAGAACTATGTAAGAGTATAACATTCCTTTTCCAGGAGTTGATTCCCATGTGTAGCTCACACTAACACTGTAATCTTTTTATTCAATAAGTATGTATATTTTCCCTTTTCTGGGCTTCAAGATAGTGCAAGGCTGTGCATTCATCACTGCCATGGTTTCACCTGTGTGTTTGTATATTCAGGTACCGGTATTTAAAACCCAAAGCACATAGTTATATTTAAAGTTTTTTATATTACCTGTTTTGGAGTAAAAAGAAAAAACATTCCTATTTATTTCATATTTTTTGTGATATAAAATAAACCAACTCAAGAGACTTCATTTTAAATCAAATAACTGCATAACCTCTTAGGCATTCAGAAATTATACCCTGTAAGGCACTAATTTCTTATATGTCATTATTCAAAGCATGGGCTACAGTTAAGGATTAGAAAAATTGATACCTCTTTCTCTCATATTCTGAGTTGCTGAGTTACCTAATCTTTATTATTGCTTGGTATACTACTAGCTCAAACAAACGAAAACCAAAACCAATTCTAATTTTAGCTGGGAAGTGCCAAAATTCCAGAATGTGGGAAAGATGTGTGTTCTTATTTTAGCAGGGTTTTTTTGCAGTCACTACAAAACACAAAACCATTCCTTCAAAATTTTCCTTTTTCAAACTAAGCAAAACTCTAGACTTCTCCAAGGAATATTTCAGTATCAAGTTTCATTACTATGCTTGCTGCAAACCTTAGGACATGGCAACCTCTTTTCTAATTCTCCCAAAGTTATAAGAACTTTACTTCTTTTAGTTAATTACAGACAGAAAAGAAAAGCCCAAATTGTGAACATTTGAACAGTTATAAATAAGTTGTTGCACCTTTGCAGGTCTAAGGTACAGAAGGTGAACTATCCATTAATACAAAGTGCTACCATAATACAGAACTGTTCCGTAATAAATATCTCTTGGTGCACACACAGGTGCATAAAAAGTTTCAACTTTGATAAAGAGAGGAGAAAATATCAGTGTTCTGTGCTGCTGAAAGATGTTTTATTCAGTTTGGCTGATCTCATCCATGTCAGCAAAAAAGCAGTGAACTATAGAAAAAAGCACATAAAATCTCCCCCGTTATGTTCCTCTCTCTCATTTCCCAGGTTTTCACTGGGAATGATAAGAAAATCATAATCATATAACCTAAACACTTAAAGATATTTCTGCCAGGAAGCAGAAATACTTAGCAGTATATACAGAGATTATACTGAACATACATGCTACAGGGTAATATTTTTTTAAAGAGGAAAACCACCAACCACGTGTATAACAATAAGTGCCAAAGAATAACTGCTCCAGATGTAGGTCTCAGTGTACACTAATTAATACTGAGGGGCTCAGTAGCTATAGGTTAACTTTGCAAAAAACATTTCAGAATTTATGGCAAATGACTGAAGTATTTACCCCAGCTAACAAGTATTCTTGTGTTCCAAAATGCAGGTAGCCCAAATATGAAGTGCTGTCAAAAAGAGGCTTTTTTCCTCATCCTGGCTCAGTATTGACATTTTGGGATTTTGGCCTTCTAAAAGTTTTTAAAACTTTTTTCATAGAGCAACTCATGAGCACAATTTTTTACATTTTCTTTTTAGTAAGCTATACCTTTACAAGCATTTTCTCTGTTTCACTGTATAAATTTTCTGCTTAAATAGCACTATCAGAAGGAAAATAGAAACCTCTGTATAACTTTGACAACAATGTATCTTAATGCCTTTTCTCCTTGTTCTTGTGTCACTGATCAATAGACCCAAATGCCATGCATTCATCAAGCTACAGGGTTTGATTGCAAAAGCTGTCTTAGCTCGTGCTTAGCTCTTGTGTCCTACATGCCCAGAAATGTCACAGAGGAGGAAATCCTAACCCTACATATGTCAGCTTCTGTCAGATGAGCAGAGATCCTGAATGAGGAGTGCTTTTGCATTCTTTTGTCTACCTACCATGAATAACTGGAGCAACAGTCCACTTCAAGGCAAAGAGAAGAAAAAAAAGGCTTCTTGTTCCTTGAATTTCTTTTTGTTAATTATGCAATCAGCTGTTGACTTTGCAATCCTAATCTACAGCTTCATCTGCAGCCTCCTAATGCTGCTTGATACTCATTGATACTGTTGTATTTGATACTGATTTATACTATTATATTCTACAAATAAATCTCCCCATTTCCAGATTTTTAGAGACCCAGGCGGGGAAAAAAAGTGGGGACAGATACACACATAGATTTGTTTATCACAAAAGTTATTTACAGAGAAATTAAAACTTGTTATTATGCAAAGACAAAGAACTGCAAGATGTAAGAGTGCTGCCCCACTGATTTGTCTGTTTATCAAATGTAAAAAGCCCTCAGAGCTCCCGAAAACTGGCTTTTTTCTCACACTCAACCTGAGGACCTACACAAAAATAACAGAGAGGAAAATAAAAGTGTAAATTAAGAGGATTCCTGCAGGTTCTCCTCTTCTACTTGATATTATTGTACAAGTTATTACTAGAGCCGTGATAAAAGCAGATTTGATTTTTAAGGGCACTGAATATTCTTTCAAATGCCTTATTTAGTTGGGAGAGTTAATCACATTTGTGAGTGCACCTGAAGCCTTGTGAGGTGAGTGTACCTCAACAGTCTCATTGATCTCCATGGCAAAATCATTTAACCTCTCCTTCTCCCCTCTCTGTCAAAATAAGCAAGACATTTTGCATTCATTTGATTCCTAAGAGACATAAAAATGGTCTCTTTATTTACCAAAATCTGCCTTTTTGATTCATATTATTCTAAGTAACATTGCCCATAATAAATAATTTAAAAGCTCATCTGTGTTACAGAGGACATAAACTGAAGTAGCACAGAGAAAATGAACATGTTAAGCCCTGTTCTAAGATATTCTTAAAGAGCTAGCTGAGACTGTATCAAAGGTAACAAATTTTACATGGTTTAAGAATTAGGGCAAAACAAATTGAGAGCAGCATATTACATCGGTTTCAGCTGGCAAGAAAACATTTTGCTGTTTCCAGAACATGTTTTATGTGATGGAAAAACCCTGTCAAGTGTCCCAAGGGGGGGTTACAGTTTTGCTTCAAATTGTTGCCAATGAATAAATAAGGACAAAAGTCCTTTACCATTTGTGCAGCAGTGAACACACTGTCAGCATTGAGTTGGCAGCAAACAGGACACTTCTCCCACTGTTATAGGAAGACACAAGTTCAATCAAGTGATTTACAAAAACATTGGAAGAACTCTACCAAACCTGAAAACATTTACAAAACAATGTGAGCAGTTGCGAGAAGTCACTCATCTATCTGCAGGTAAAAGCGTCAATCACCTTCAGTGAGAGATCTTGACCCTCAGACAAATGAAGAGCTCCCTTGGAACAGCTTGTCCTCAGCCCCACCAGCTGAACTGTAATGTTCTACAATTTTTCAGGCTTGATTCTTCCTTTTGTGTGCATTTTGTCCTTTCCTGTGTTACCATATAGTTGTAAATATAATATTCAAAGTAGAATTGAGCACTGGGCATCACCTTCCAGTGCAGTTCCTGCATCCTTCTCCACTTCCCTCCCTATCCAATTCTGTGATTGTTTTGCTGTTTTGCAGCTTGTGTATGATTTGCATGTGTTTATTCACTACAGCTTCATTTAAACTCTTGACTGATAAGAACACTGGATCAGAATTTAAGAGAGATTTTCTTATTTATTTTCTTTAATTTAATATTTTATGCAAATTACTCTGAAAAAGAAATATACTCCAAAATTATATTATATTATTTGAAAAAGAATTCTAATCAATTTTCTTTCAAGAATATTAATTATTGAAAAGTTGTCTTTTTGAAGATAGAAGAACTGTTTATCTCTGTTACTTCCTGGTAAAGATGAATTAATTTAGTTATTTAGAAAGAGCTTTTCACATGTGTGGGGAGTGTACCCAATTCTTTGTTGTTTTTTATTTTGATTATATAAAATAAGCTAATTTTTTTTCTGCATTCTGATACCTAATTGTATTTCCAGAACAAACTTATTTGAAAGCAATGAAATCAATTACACAACTCTTTTCAATGGAAGGAATGTATAAGGCTTTTTTCAACATAGTAGATTAATCTTTTTTATTATCTCAATGTTCTTTAATTCAGTGAGAGATAATTGTACGTGCATTTTCTTATTAAATTAGTCCTTGAGCTAATATTTTTTCAGTTTTGAATATTTCAGAAGTAAAAAGGGATAGGACTTTTTTGTTGTTGTTTGCTTATGCAAGAGTAAAATACCTTTATTTGTGTGAAAAACATCTTAATTAATATAAATACTGTTTTCACCAAAGGTTCTCAAATACTCAAAGGCAACTAAGCTTTATACTTTTTGTTAACAAAGATTAATGATTCCAAAGTACACTGAGAGCTACTCTTGCTGGTGTTGTACAAACACTGTAATTGCTGGGAAAAAAATCTTCCTTCACCCTTGAAAGGGTGAGGGGGTCTAAAGATGGCAAAGACTCACAAAAACAAGAGCAAAGTCAAATGGGGGAAGAGCTGGCCCAGAGGGGCTGGGCAATCTCATATCCTCCGAAATTTTGAAGACACCTGTGGGTAAAGCCCTGGGAAAGCTGCTCTGTCAGGGTTAACAGTGCTTTGAGGAGGAGGCTGAACTAGACATCACCAGGGGTCTCTTCCAGCATGAAATATCTTGTTCTTCTATAGAAACTCTTCACTTTTAGTATTTTCCCTTATATTGAACTAATATTTCCCATAGAAGACTCATCTAAAAGGTAACTAAAAAGGTGTTTTCTAAGGCTGTTGCCAGGATCTTGCCCCTTTCCTATAGTGAGTTACAGACAGTTTTGCCTCTTACACTACGGATCTGCAGTAGGGGGTTTGGTCTGTGGCTGCAGATACCTGTGAGCGCAGCCTGGGCTTTCTGCCCATTATTGTCACAGATCTCTCACCACAAGGCTTTTGATTCATAACCTTAGCATTACCATTCTATCTATGTCAATGTCTTCCAAGGAATTTTTAAAACTGAAAAAGGTTGAAAAGCTTGCTCTAGAGAACTCCAGAAAGAAATTAGTTTTCTCAGTGAGCAAAGCCTTATAAGCAAACTCTTTATAAAGTTAAATTCCAGCTGTCTCTGAAGACAGGAAGTGAGGACACTGATCTTTTCACAAGTAAGCCATATGGTGTTCTGCACAAGGCCATTTTCCAGACTGAATCAAGTTTATCGGTGTAATAATTCCTTGACAAACTTGCCAGAAGAGAACAGGAGAAGTTCCATGGCAGTGGGATAACAAATACATTATTTAACTTTTCAAACTATGATCTTCACTCTGCAAACAGAATCCAAATTTTATTTTCTACAAGAAGTCTTAAGTGACAGGGGATACAGATTTAACCAAGAAATATAAGATTCTGATTGAGGAAACTAGAGATTAATGTTAGTTTGGATAATTTTATTTCATTACTGGCTATATACTGAGATAGCTTCTGAATTTTTGTCAATAAAAATATCAAAGGTCATTTGTAGCAGATTCTCTGTGCTTGGATAGTTCTTTTCTCCCCTGGGAGATAAAACATTATTTTATACATTCGTAACAGAGCTGGAAGGGACCTCAAGAGGTCATTTCATCCATCCTCTGTTCCAAGGCAAGATCAAACATATTAATCTTGACAGATATTTGTCTAGACTGCCTTTTTAAAAACTTCCAATTAGAAGGACTCCAAAATCTCTCCAGGCAATCTATTCCAATGCATTGCTATCATTACCTCTAAAAGGTCTTTTCCTGATAACTAATCTTAATTTTCCTCATTGCAGGTTAAATCCAAAACTGTTTGTTCAATTGTCATTGACAGTGAACCCAGATTGCTTCCTGCCTCTTACAGATCTTTCAAAAATACCTATTCAAAGACTTAGTTCAGAGGATAAAAGCAGATTAGAGATCCAATAAACACAACCATGAGGGAGCTGAGAGAGTTGAGTTATTCAACTTTACAGGGAGAACAGATGTTTGAGACATACCTTTAAATATGTAAAAAATACTTCTGGTGGCTCATACTTATTTGTTCAATGTGTAGGAGCTAAAAGTAGGCATAGTATGAAGGTGAGGTCTTAATAACTACAAGCACAGCAGAATATTGGGGTTTGAGTCCTCGTTCTGCATCTGCTCATCCTTGTCACAGAACACCTGCTGCACTCATGACTTCTGGTAACTCACATTATCCAGCCTTCAGATGCAAACTTCTACCCAGCCATTTACCCCCATCCTGTAATCCTGCCTAAACACAGTGCCTTGAATATATACAAGCTGGTTTATATTCTAATTTTTTTTCCAAACATTATTTGCGAAGTTAATTTTGATAATTTCTGTGTCTGTTGACTGTATATGTTCTCCAGAGAACATCTGCTCACTGGCTGAATCCCCTGCATGTACCAAGGAAGGCTGAACAAAGATGTCTCCAGGCTTCCCAGAAGGTTCTCCCTAAATTTGCCAAGAAAATTTCCTTTCTTCCCCTTAATTTAATAAGCTGGAAATATTTGATGGCTGTGATATGTTTCTTACCTGATTAGTTGCACAGCAGCTATCCAGAAAGTTATTAGTTCCTTGCTGACATGGTCTTATTCCCTTCTAAGCTAATGGCAGTGAATTCAGGATTTACTCCTAAAGATCCTAAATAACATCCCTGAGGTAATGCTCTGATGCAAAGTTATCTCTTCTGTTCCTCCCATGAATATACATAGCCCAGGACTGAAGAGGATGCAGGTAATCAATCACATTTAAAGCCCTCCATTGTGTAAATCAATACAGTGGTTTCAGAGATGCATGAGAAGAGTTAAATAGTGAAAGAGAGCTAGAAAGAATTGGTTTGGCTTTACTCTTTGTTTTAGAAAGTTTTATAATTAGTGTTGGGGCATACTGGGCACTGAATTCATTTCATAGTATCACATATAAAAGCAAGCTGAATTCCTCTCAGTGCAAAACCAACCTCAAGCTACCTTGACAACAAGATAACAATAACCCTGTAATTTCAATTGTTCACTCTTTTTTTTATGTGTTCTGTATCTCAGTGAAGTCTCATCTTCCCAGCCCAGTGCCATAGGCTAATAATCTGTAACAAAACTCACCCTCAAAAAATGTCAGATATAATGAAAAACACAACTTCACAGATGAGAAAGTTGGCCCTAGCTAAATCCTAAGGGCCCTAGTTCTCAGATTCTGTATGTTCTTCTGTTTCATCCTCTAACCCTGAATTAGAAGGCTGTGTGAAATTGAACAATTCCTGCTTCTTTCTACTGAATCACTCATTACTCATCAAAGAATAACTGACTTCCAAAGATTGAAAATTCCATTGCCAGCTGAGAAAAAATGACCCCAGCAGTTGAACCCAAAACTTGACCACCCACCCTAATGATCTGTCAAGGGATATTTTTATTAATAAAGATATAGGCCTTCCATTGCCACTTACAGAATTTGAGTGGTTACCACTCAAAAATGATATACTATTTCCTCCTACTTGGGTAGGAATTGGAATATTTAGATTTGTGATTAAGCATTGAATCTTAACTCTGATGGCCTTTTATACACTACAAAAGTTGAAAAGTTTCATTTTGATTTGTGTTAAAACTATTATTTTCTGTCAGCAATCTAAAAAAAAAAAATCACCCCAAACCAATTTTTTTGCTCTTGGCTTTTTCCCTGTCTAATCTAAACACTGAAAATGTCAAGTTTTCTCACTAATTAAACATGTCTGTCTTAGACTCCACTTGTATCTTTCATCATAATGGTGCAGAGTTCCAGAGAGACATTATACATTCATGTTTTCAAATATAAGATGTAAAAAAATACAAATATAAATTTAATGCAGCAATCTCTTAATGAGCAAAGCAATTATGACATGGGAGAAATGAAGGAATTAGCCTTCTAAAAAGTTCTTATTTATGGGCCCAGGGCTTCAGAGTCTGGTTGAGACATGTTTTTATGCAGATCCTCTATAAAGAAGTAGAAGGAAATGTGAGTTATTAGTGGAAGTCAGGGAAAATGGTCCTAAAAAGAGGTGGTGGAACAACAATGTCCATTAAATTTATAACATAAATGGTAAAATACAAAATTTTAAGACTGGGACTGAAATCTTGCAGGAATAGATTTTTTTTATGATATTTCAGTTCTACTGTCAAACTCAAAAAAACCCCAACAAATCAACAAACAAGAAAATATTGCAACAACAAATCCTAAACATTCAAAACTTTAGCAAAAGAAGTTTTTGTTAAGTGCAGGTTTAAAAATGGCTGAAGCTTCTTGATGCTTGTGCAGTACCTCCTAGATTACAGCAGCCTGACACATTCACAGCATAAATTACCATTTTTCTGCTTTTTGTCAGTTTCTTTGAGGTGTCTGTGTGGCCAGTGATTAGTATGATTAGTGAACTGAATTTAACAGAAATAACAGCACATAGAAAATATATTTTGCTATCATTTTTCATTAAATGAGGAATAACCTATGAAAGGAATAGAATGTGTTTCAGATGGAAAGGAACTGGGATCAAAGAATAAATTTAAAAGGTCATCAAATGTGCAATATGAGCAAGTGGGAAAATTAGATGGAGAAGAAACAATTAAATTTTAAAAATCTATCAAGCAAAACGGATCATAGTATATCATGAAGAGTCATTCCTGCTCTTCCCTTAATGGGACACTGGCTCTGCAGTGGCACTGGAGGCTCAGCCAGGAGGGTTCTGTTTACTCCACTCTCTGTTTTACAGAGCTGTAAGGTCTGCATTCCCATACGCAGCACAAAGAAAGGCCCCCTGAGTGCCAGGACTGTCAGAACAGGGTGGGTTGCTGACCACACTCGGGGCAGATGTGAACCTACACAACCAAGTGAAAGCTGAGAGGGCACAGGGAGCTGCTCTGCAGCCACCTCCCAGGACATGGTTCCTGGACATGACCTGAGATCAGACACTTTCCTCCCCTCACCTGGAATGAGCTCTGCCATGAGCTCTGCCTGCTCCCTCTTGCACGGTCCCACATGGCCCTGCCACAGAGAGCTTCAGCTGGGGAACAAATGTTCAGCTGATTCCACAGCACAACTGAAAATGCAGCCTTTGGAAAATCTCAAAAACCAAGCATTTGCTGTGCAAATGTAAACTCAGCATTTTGAGCAGAAACATGGCACATAACTTTAAGAAAACAAATTTGGGGAAGGTACCAGACACACAAGTGTTGACATCTGGGTTATCTGTAGTCTTTTCCAGGGTGGCATCTCAGCACTGAAATGGTGCCCCAAAACCTAGTGCAGCACTGAAGAATTGGCATACAACAAACTACTGGGTGTCACTGCCTTTAACCTTTTACCCTATTAGACTTTCCTGTAAGAGAGTCCTTAAGAGAATCTCATCCATGTAGGAGCAGAATCACACCACTCAAAGCAGAGCTGAACCACTGACACCCTTGACCTTCCATTTCCTTTCTAGTTGATGTTGCACAGTGAGTCCCAAAGAAACAGGGAATGGCAGTGGGTTGGGAAGATCAAGTGATTGATGAAATTAAAATGTTGAAGACTTAGCAGGCAATAAGTGGGTAGAAAAGGGTACAGAGTCATGCAGTTGTGGAAAGAAAAAGGGGGAAGAAGATGAAGTGAGATTCAGGGCAAGAAATGAGATTAAAGTGGTGTTTGGGCAGGGCTAACAAAGGATTCAAAGGAGAAATTACTCAAGCACTGTTAAAAAAGAAGTAACTATGTTACAGCTGTATTATTAATGTTAAGGAAAACCAAATCATTCTGAGAATTTTAATCTTCAAATATTTTCCAAACCATCACTTATCTATTAGACAAATCACTAAAGCATTACTCCTGAAAATCTATTAATAGCTTCTGATTGTGATAATTAAAGTACTCTTTAACCTCTTTTTCTAGTATTGGTTTCATCTTCAACACCTTCTTTATATACTCATACTCAGTCTTTCCCACCACAAGTATTTCTGAGAGCAGCAAGGGAGTCACTCAAATTCTCAGTGTTATAAATCTCAATCATACAATTCGCTCTCCGCTCATTTATGAGGCTTTCATGCCTTACTCTCTCTACTGGCTGTTTTCTTTTAAATCCTTGCCAGCCCTTAACAAGCTGACATGCGACACTACAGAAATTGTTGGGTAACTCCTACACTCCTTCCAGTCACCTTTCCTTTGCGGTATGTCAGTCTCATCCAACTGGAAGGTCACTGTTCAGTTTTCTTCCCTGTACCCTCCTCAATTTTAAGTTGTTTTAGCATATCATCCACTTACAAAATATGTATTTTTGACCCTTTCTGTGGGAGATGTTACTTCAGCTTTCCATGGATATGGTTTACTTCCCCTGTACAATCAACATTATTCAACAATGTTTTATTTTCTTCCAAATATTTTTACTCACATCAATCACATGCTTTTCTCCTCTCAGGATTTCTCTAGTTTCTGATTTAATAACCTTAGCTGGCAGTGCAAAATCTCCCATCAGTAAGATTCTTTCTCAGACATCCCTCCTGAGCTACTATTCTCTCTGGTGCCATCTTCTATTCTGACTTGCTCTCTTGATTTTGTATGACCACTTCCAAGTTTTTTTATTTAGCTTTTCTTTGGGCTCCGTTTCTGTCCTCAGTAACCATCTTCACACTTAGTCTGAGAACTATTATCTTTTGTGATCCACTCCTTCAGTGCTAACATTCTCAGCTATGCCCATGAGGGTTACATTAGTAACTTCTCACTTAACCCTAATCTCCTGCCCTCCTTCAGATTCAGCAGATTGAAAATGACTATTGACATCAGCTGTATCAGTTAAGATAGTAATTCAGTGAAATTTCAGTGGAGCCAGGACTCTAACTTCTTAACTATTAATTAAAATATAGATACAAACATTCAGCTCTCCAAACCACAATTTTCTCCAGGATAAATTCGGCAGCTGTAGATGAAAACTCGCAGTCTTTTCACTAACACAGAGTCGTCTAATTTCTTGAGTGGTAGTTTGATAATCTCTGAACAGCCTCTTTACGAAGAAGGAACAGTGTTTTTGAATTGACATGCTACAGCACAACATATTTTATTGCTACAATAAACCTGTAGCTATTAAAGAAATTAAACAATGAGTATGATGTGCCTGAGCTTTTAGCAAGTGCATGTGGGTTAGTTATTTTATGATATCTGACTCAGCTACTTCTGATGAACTGACCAGAGAGAATACCCACATTGCTGGGAGAGCGCTTTCAGTAGACTCA
Organism: Rhipidura dahli; assembly: GCA_013399225.1. Lineage (NCBI taxonomy): Eukaryota > Metazoa > Chordata > Aves > Passeriformes > Rhipiduridae > Rhipidura > Rhipidura dahli. The sequence continues at coordinate 780,356 of VXAC01004202.1, read as the reverse complement.
GAAGAGAAAACAGACACAAACTGAACTTTCCCTTCCTATTCCCAGTGTCACTAACCTAGTTTAAAGTGATGTGACATCACTAGAGAAAAGACAAGTCCTACCTGAACAGAAATTTTCCCCTGTTTATTACATCTCAGTGAGAAGCAATCCTGCAGGTACATATGCCTCGGTGGATCTGTATTTATGTGAGCCACACAAAAAGCAGTAGGAACGTGGAAAAACTGTCTCAAGATGTACTGCACAACTGCGATTACAGCCAGTAAGATCCTGCGTCCTTTTTTGTAGGAAAAAGAGTAAAGCCATCCAAAACACCAAAGCGAAGGTAGATGACTGGTAAAACATCAAACTTATTGTCAATTATCCCCCATGACTTGTATCCATTTATACCGGATCAGGACAGTTTTTTAAGAAAGCAAGAACAAATTAAACAGCACATAAGGAAACATTACCCAGGACCTAGGACACCAAAAGAATAGAGGCAAAAAATCAGAAAAATATATTTCCAGAAATTTAGGAAACACCTCTACCCAATTTTTTTTTTAATAGAATTCTTTATGATCATATTTGATTCTAACTGACACTGTGATGTTTTAATTGACCTTCTGCATATTTTTCTTTCCTCTCCCTACTTATTTATGATGACTGGGCATGTAGGGACTATAAATGATGAGTCAAATTTTCCCATAATTACTTTTGAATTTTTTACTATGCATAATATACAAAAGCCAAGGTCACAGAAGTTGCCACTTATTGGTGATCATAATAGGCCTACATTTCTCACATACTAAAATCTGAATCTAAACATGGAAAAATGCCAAGTACTCAGAGAATTGAGAGGCCTTAAGTGAATTTCTGGATGCCAGGCATTGCTTTGGGATGGAAAAAAAATTGAACAAAATCTGCCTTTAAGGGACTACAAACATCCTACAGAAACTCTTTCCTTATTGAAACCTTCCACGTTTATTAGAATGCCTGAATTATTAGAATTCACATGCTTTGAACTTTAGTGTGCTGATGACCTTCTTACAGAAGCAGCCAAAAACTTCTGCTCAATTTCTGCTTGCACAGATCAAGGAAGAACTTTCTGCACTCAGAATTACATGCCTTGAAGATAGTAAGGTAATTCAGAAAGAAATTTCATATTCCAATGATAACTTGAACATGGGAAAAAGTCACTACAGCAATAAAAGAAAGAAGGGTAAAACAGTTGAATACATAAAATGTCAAATGTTACAAAGAGGTTACATCCAGCCATTAGTGTTTAGAAACTACTGCCATAAAAATTGGCAAATTTCTATTTACACAGGGGAAAAGGGCAAATTTAATGGACTGAATTATGCCCATTAATTTGTTTCATTAATTTCATTTTATAGCTTTGTGAAGATTTTAATAGAAGATTTAAGATGTGGCATGAGCTTAATATATCTAGTATTTAGCAACTATGTAAAAGAGTAGATTGATTTCACAAGGCTTAAAAGACTATAACAAAGTTGGCCTGGAGGTGGATATATACATACAGAATTTTTATAATTCTCAAACAAAGCAGATTTTTCAAGAAGTCCATATCACACTAACAGCTAGAAAGTATTTAGGAGGTGTTAGTGAATATTCTAATTTTTAAAAAATCCTTTTCACCAAGTGGTGAGGGCAAAGCAACTATTTTTCATCTTTGAAGTGATAGGAAATGACATTAGAGTCAGGTGGGGAAAATTAGATGTAAAATATTCCATTAACAAATTGGCAGGATTGACTTATCCTTCAAATATATTTTATTATATTATAAATACATTTGAAGTTCCATGCCCATTATGTGACATGCTTTACTGTGAGTTCTGACATTGTGAAGACAAAGTTTCTTCTTAAAGTATGACCATGATAGGGTTTGTCCTTTTCTAATCTTTCACTTTGATGCACCTCTTTCAATTGATGAGTAGGAAATACCAGTATCCAAATGCAAACCTCCTTGTCCCACAGACCACAGAGATTGTCTCCCTAAGGAGCTTTTTCCTATCCCATTGATTGGCAAGGAAAGTTCAGATCCTGTTTCACACGCTGTTATCCATCATGAACAAATTGGAGGGACGTTAAGGCAGATTTATTTAGACATGTTCCTTTTGGGTTTTTGCACTAAGTTTTCTTTACATAAATATTCTCTCATGAATCTAAATTCCAGGGATCATATTGCAGAGTTGTGAATACTAAAAACACATGTAAATATTTGATTAAGATGAAGCTCTATTATTTTGAACTAAAATCTTTTTTACAGTGATGTTTATACAGTATTAAGGCACTGTAAAGCTCCAACTAAAGTGCAAGAATCTGATACATGTGCCCCATTTATAGTACCGTCAGATCATTTGTCAACTACACTAGAAAATCTAATTAGATGTTGTTTTGTATTTACGTAAAGAAATACAATTTTGTGGTGCTTTTTTTCCCCCAAGGAAGTGTAAGAGTAATACTGTTTGTGTTACCCAGATTAAAATGAGTTAAGTACCTAATCATAAGTACCTATGATAATTTGAATAAAAAATGCCTGAAGACTTATTATTCAAAAGCAATGGAAAGAAGTTGTTGGATCAGATTATCAAGAAGTTACCTTAAAAAAAACTACAAACAAACTATCAAGGGAAAGGATACAAATTATTGCATGGGGATTTAGAGGCATAGACATGTAATGCACTGTAAATTAAAGTCATTTATAAGGTACTACTGGAAACCATATATAAAACCAAGTGCTTAGTCAGCAAAGGTTATTTGCCTTTGCAAGAAGAAATCCATGGGATAGCCCACTGAATGTTTATCAAATGTTGGCTGCCTTCAAAATATTCAAAACTATTGACGTGGCCTGAGGACAGCCACCAAGTTCATTGTCACTGCAACACTCCCAGCCACTCTCTCTGCAAAGGTAAAAGAGGACACAGTATGTGTCCAAAGTATGTGGATACACAAAGTTCCCTTAATACACCCCCTCTTTCCCCCTCACTCTTAAAACGTCAATTAAATATGGTAAGGAGTAAGGAAGGTGCTTTAGAGAGAGCAACAATCTCAAGAGATCTGAGAGATAAAAACAGGGAGTTAGTGAGGGAAAAGGAGCTATCCTCCTTCCACAGGAAGGATTTCACATTAGAATATCTGGTGTGTGTTTAAGAGATCTCTAGTCGGTCTTTAAAAGACTCCAGCTTTTGTCATACTTTTCTGTTATAATTACCTAATGCAAGTATGTACAGCAATACAGATCTTGTCCTATTGCCCTAGAATGTTGTGAATTGATACCCATTAACAATTCCATTTTATATCAGTATATCACTTAAGTAAAGATACTATCTGGTGCCATATAAAGAGTCCTAATGGAAAGTACAACAAAAATCCTCAAATACCAATATTACTTAATTTTTGTGGCTTAGGATATAATAAAAATGATACTATGTTCTTACAATACAGTGGAGAGAAAAAGTAAAAGAAGTCATTCTCATGGGTTCAAGATTTGCCACAATGAGAGACATTCTCAGATTTTGTCCTGTTACAGTTGCTTCAACTTTTAAAAAGATTCTGAAAAGCTGCAGAGCTATTGAGAAGGTAAAATGTATTATATCTGGATCTCTTTTTTCCTGAAAACCCTATACAAAATGATCACATTTTGAAGACATAAACATATGCTTTTAATTGCCTTTCTGGAAATTGCAAGGATAAGGCAGATATATTAAACAGCAACTGATAGAATGGTTACCATGGTTAAAGTCTGTGGACTTTTTGTATTGATTGGTAAATAGTTAAATATCTGTATGTGCTCCAGCAAGTGGACAGAGCAGGACAAATCAGCCACATGAGAGTAGGCTTCTTTCTCCCAATTTTCACTTGCTTCTATAACCATCTTTTCCTCTCTTTAGTGCAGTTATCTTCCTCTCCTCTTTTGAAGAGGAAAGTGAGGACTATTTTTACCTCTTAAGAGAAAATGATAAAGTGAAGATTATGGGCTATATGTAAACCCAGATTTCGGTTGGATGTGAGAAGTTCTTGCTGTTTCACACACATTTTGATTCATTAGTAGAGAAATGTTATTTCAGACAGTCATTATGTTTTGCAGGTTTTTTATTTGCCCCTCATAAATATACCAAAGAAATAGATAAAAGTCTTTAGAATTAAATCAAAACAATTCTGCTTTTGGGTGCAAGGGCATTAAAATACGCATTTTCAGAAGAAGATATAATCTATGAATTCTATGGTCAACCAAGTCAACTTGTCAAGCAAAGTGAAATAATTCAGTTATTTGAATAAATAACTCCTATAAAGAAGACCTTTGACATTTGACTGTAAAATACTATTCGAGAATTTCTTGCCTTGCCTTTGAGCTGTGCTGACACATGGGTGATAAACTGGAAATAACATTTACTTCCATCAGGTTATAAATTCTTAGGAACTCAAGGCATTTATTAATTTAGATGGTGATATTGGACTTCAGTTGCCTCATTTCAGATACATGAAAGTTACTTGGAATCATTCAAAGCAGGATATAGCACTTAAGTGATTTAAAAGAATTTCGCAAGCAAATGAAGTGTGAAGGGAAGTATCCCATTTTCAGAACAGTCTATCCACAAATTATTCTTTTTGAACAAATATTTACAGTCCTGTGGGATATATTGATTCTCACATTTGATAACACTTTCTGAAGATGAATTAATGATAGGATCCATCACTCATCCTATATATTAGGTCTTCAAAATGCTACAGTTACACAAAATGACTCATGCAACTGCAATCTGCCTGGGTCTTTTTTTTTTTTAATATCTGTATCATAGAAAATTTTTTTTTGCTAAATGGTGATTTCCTTTACCTTAGACAATATTTACATTACACTTTTTTTTTTTTTTTAGAATATCTGTCTTCCCTGTAGATGTGGAATTGTTTTTGCAATGCCCTGCCTCTACAGCCAAGATTGATTTGTGGAGAATGGGTTGGCAAGTGAAAGGAGGGGAAGACACTTTTTAAACCTGTCATGGGCATTTCTATATCTTCTGTGGTATTTGAATTGTGTGTCCTTTCTGACAAAAAGGCTATTGCCTGCTGTGAAATAGATCAATGGGTGATATTGTGCCATGATTGCTATTTGTTTAAGAGAAATCTCACTGACTGACCCACTTCCTGTAATGCATAAAAAATAAAAATGACAGAAGTAATATTTTTGTTCTTGTTTCACTTTCATTCATCTTATTTGATCAGCACTGAACAAAACTGACATCTCATCAAACCCAAAAGTGTATTTCTGCACCAGGTTCATCAGAGGGTGGCATTTAAAACACAGACATTGCAGGAACAAATGTATTTGCTGGCTCTGTCCATCGATGTAAACCTGACCTTTATCCTGTAGATTTATTGACACCGTGCTGCTTTGTATCATATTTTATTACTATGTGGAAAACCTGGAAGGTGCTCCCTGTAAAACCACTCTTGATTTTGATCTGAAAATTTTTACATCTGTACTAGATTCATCTAAAGATTGAGGAAACTTTAATATGTCTTAATCTTACATAAACCAGGATGACTTAACTACATTTTGTAAAATGCCTCCACATTTGCCTGTGTTTCAGTGACACCAGTTCTTGGGTACCCAAGTCAAGCAGAACAGCATCACTGATAAGTATTTTCCTATAGTCTTTTTCACCTCCCCACAAAGCCAATACATTAGTAATCATGTTCCAGGAAAGAAGAATATATTAAATATAGCCTTATAATTAGGTCTTACAGGCTTAAAATAGTCAAATAAATCCCCCGTACAAAACATGACCTAGGCTCCAACAACTACATTACTAAAGTAAGAATGGATTTGCCTTGTTATACAGTATGCTGCCACTTTGTTCCTACAGTCACCTAGGAGACACATAAGCCCTTTAATAAACAGGGTATTCTAAAATTCTTTGGATTGACATATAACCACTTTAACTATAGATAACAGTTCTGTGACTAAGTATTTTGTTCTGTGTGAGGAAACTTTTTTGAGAATAAAAATTAACAAAGCTAATTTGAATCATGCTGAAAAAAACACATCTTTCCAACTAATTGGCAAAATAATGGTTTGCTTTTCTTCAGTATGTTCTTTTCCGAAATTCCTTGGAAGCTTTCCAACAAGACAGAACACTGAAGCACCATGCTGGTGAGCCCTATGTGAATCACATCTGTGTCGTTGTTTTCAGCCTTCTAGGCTTGAACATACTGAAAGAGTCAATGCTTGGCAGTAAAGCAAATAGGCTATTTTCCTTAAAGAAAGAAAAATCTATTATTCTTGTGCTGAAGTCTGAAATCCTAATATTTACCCTTGTCTAAATAATGCGTAATTGAGCAGTAACATAAACCAACTCCAGATTTCCCTCAGAACCATTGTTTCCTTTCTTAAAATAGAAGTGGAAAGCAAATGAAAATCATGTTTTCATTCTTTCATTAATTGAGGATAAAAGATTAGAGCTCGGTCATTGAAGTCAAGAGGAAACATGGGAAGAGTAGCAGAAAAGGGGGATTTCCACTTGTCTGCTAAGTGTCTGAATCTACACAGACATCTGTATCTAAGTAGTTGCCTGAAATCACTTTATAGGCAATGGAAAGAAATGGGCATTTCTAGAGGGCAATTTCTCTGACATACAATAACATCTTTATTTCAGATGGGGTAAACCAATGCACCCCAAGTGTTTTGTGAGCTTCAGGTGAAGGCAAAGGTCACACACACTAATTTTAGTGAAGGTCTGAATTGGCATTTTTTCCCTTTGAGTGAATTTTGCAGATTTGAAAGAGAGCTTTTTCAGGCGGCAATTTAAACACCACCACAAAGTCAGAAGAAGGAAGGCACAGATTTTTACACACACAAAGTCAGTTTCTTATTCACTAGATTTCTTTAAAAAATATAAGCATAAAATTCACTCTATATAATTAAGATATCCTGTATTTAGTCATAGAATGTCAGAGATATTCATAGAATATCCTGAGTTGGAAGGAACTCACAAGGATCTTTGAAGTTCAGGTCTTGGTTCCTGACGGGACATCCCCAAGACTCCCACCATGTGCCTGAGAGCACTGTCCAAACGCTTCCTGAGCTCTGTCAGCCTGGCGCTGAGGCAGCCTATCCACCTCCCTGGGGAGCTTTTTCCAGTGCTCAACACCCTCTGGGTGAAGAACCTTTTCCTGGCATCCAGCCTAAACCTTCCCTGGCACAGTTTCATGCCATTGCCTTGGGTTCTGTCACTGGTCACACAGGGCAGAGATCAGTGCCTGCCCCTCCTCTTCCCCTCACTGGGAAGTCATAACTGCAGTGAGGTCTCTCCCCCTCAGTCTCCCGAGGCTGAACAGACACAGTGCCCTCAGCTGCTCCTCACATGGCTTCCCCTCAAGGCCCTTCACCATCCTCATTGTCTCCTTTGGACACTCTCCAATAGTTTCATGTCTTTCTTATATTGTGGCATCCAAAACTCCCCCCAACCCCCAGGTGAGGCTGCCCCAGCCCAGAGCAGAGCAGAGCAGGACAATCCCTCCCTGGCCTGGCCAGCGGTGCTGGGCCTGATGCCCCCATTCTCTGCAACACTTTGTGCCAGGAGCTCACACAACGTGTTTGTTCAGCTGAATGCCGGACACACGGTCCAGAAGAACCCTGTGAGAGACAGTGCTGAAAGCTTCACTGAAATCCAAAAGGGTTACATCAACTGGCATCCCTTCATTAATACTGTCAGTGCTTTTCCCTTTGCAGATATTATGGGAAACAGGAGAGGAAAAAGAACTAAGATCAATTAATAATATTTAATATTTAGCTGGTTTTATGGAAAGAAAACACAAACAGCAGCTCCAGTAGTTCATGTAGAGCCCCATCTAGCTGGAATGAGATAGAAATGTCTCCAATTTTAAGAAATAATATCTATTGATTAAACATAGCTACTTTTGAAATGTTCTTGGAATTTCCGTATTTCTTCAAGAGATATTTTTGAAATGTTTTTTCAAGAGATATTTTCCCAAAAAAAAAGAATTTTATTTTGCTGCAAATGCTGCTTTTGAAAATTCAAAAAGAATTTTATTTCTCAAAAAGAAACTTCCTAAAATGCTGATCCAGATGAACCATATTTTGCCCTAGTCTGTTTGTCATAACAATGGTAAGTGAAGTGTTAAGACTAAGACTCCCACAATACTTCATTAAAATTGAAGGACAGTACCTTACTCCTGGATGATGTTCTCTGTACCTAATTACAATGTCTTGTCTATGAAGCAGCAACTCAATTGATGAACAAAAGTCAGTGTAAAGAAGATAAACTAGATTACTTGACTACTTATCTCCCAGACTCATTTGAATCTGTCGTTTGACCTCTTATAGAGAAGAAGTGCTAGATGTGTAGTCTATAAAATCTGACAAACAAGAAGAGACAGATGATGAGGAGAAGATGAGAGGAAGGATGCTGACCATCTCTGCTGATCATTGAAAAAGGAAAATCAGATATATTTGATAATTCAGAAACTCCATTTGAAAAGAAAATAGCTATGGTAGTTGTGTTCACATATAAGGAATATGACCTGCAAAAGCAGATGCTTCCTCCATCATCTCTATAGAAATACCTCCATGTTCTGTATCTAAAAATGAATCTTTAAACCGTACCCTTTAGTTTACTGCCTGATTACCATTACAGGTTTAATATTTTTCACAATTACATTCCACAAATAAGTTCAAGACCATTTTCATGAGAAGTGCTTATAGATGTTCAGCCAATTAGATATGCACATGACCACAAGCTCTTCACATAAAACTTATTAAACAGCCAAGACAGTTCAAGTGATAATGATAATGCCTGTTGGGACTTGCTGGGGGATCCCTGAAATGGATGTTTTAATTATGTTATTAATATACTGTCTAGAGATCACCATCGTTGTATGTACTGGATGAAGCCCAGCAAGCCTATACAAGCAGTTCCCATTAGTTTGTCTAAGGATCTAGCAAAACAAGCAACTTTCATCCAATATAATGTTCAATTTGTTTGCCTGCACCAATCTTTCCTACAGTTAAATGTGTAGCTTCTAGAACTTATTTGTTAGTAGAAATGCACTTTGCTTAGGCAAAACTCTCATCCTGCCAAATGTTCAGTTTTTAGCTTTGGAATATTTCAGGTTTTGCATTAAGCGAAAAATCCATGCACCATGTGTTTTGCATGCTCACATCTCTGTAGCTTCTTGTAACTACAGAGCAGGTTTTTAAAGCTTTGTGGCACTGCCCAGGGAGGTAACAGGCAAACAGCAAAGAGTGGTTGGGGCACAAGCAAGTGAGAACAATTAAAAAACAGGGGGGATGTGCTTAGGCACAAACTTCCTTATCTTCATAGAAGCTCTAGCTTGTCAGTGACTATGAAAATCACTAACAATCACCACTAATTTTATCAAGACAAAAAACAATCAATGTGAGAAGTCTTTTACAGACAACCTTGGACAGACACTGGTTTTTACTGCCAGGGTAACATTGTTTTCTGCAACAGCCACATATATTTTACTGAGGATAAAGCTGGATTTAACAATGATAATATTTAATATGGACTTTAATCAGTCAGCCTTACCTCTAGTATTTAAGACAGTTGTATTCAATTGTCTGCTCTACTGCTTGTTTTAATGTATTGTATTTGAGGTATACTCTGCAAACAGCCTGACAATGATTCCTTGGTTTGTGATCAAGAGTCAAACATTTGCAGATGCTATTTTATGTCCTGGCTCAATTAGCAGGGAACGGTTGCGAGAAGCAGTTTTATCCTGGTCCTGATAAATCGCCTGACTAACCACAATTTTTGTACTGGCTGCAGATGTTTACCTGACTCACAGATTCATGAAATGTGACAGAGATGACTTTGAGGTCTCCACGTATACACCTGATGTATGCAAATATAATTAATATATTAAATATAAACCATGCTGGGGCAGTAATTACTAAACTGCTTTGTGTTTGCAGAAATAATGCTGATAATATTTATACAATTCCCTTAGACTGTATTTTCTAAATACTCTGTGAAATTACTCTCAGGCAGGCAAAGTTTCTGATTATGATTAACAATAATAATAATAGGAAAAAAAGGAGATTGGTTCTTTCTTACTGAAGGACAGAATTACAAAATGAGTGAGGTTGGAAGATATCACTACAGGCCCTCTGGTCCAACCTCCCTGCTTGGGCAGGCTCCTGTAGTGCACGTTACTAAGGACTGTGTCTGGTTGGCTTTTGAATATCTCCGGGGAAGGAGACTCCAAAACCCCTCTGGGCAACTTGCAAAGGTCATTTTCAAAATCTCTTGATTCACACACGACAATTTGCTGTGTCAGGGAGGTGGAATCCCTGGACATGTGTGTGATACAGAAGGTGTTTGCCTTCCGTTGCAGAACTATCCTCAAACAGGAGACAGCTTCAAGGACAATTCACCATGGAGCATAAACACACAAGCAGACAACAGCATCAGCAAGTGTCAAAGACAAAAGCAACATTCTTTCCTCAAGAATGCTGGCAATTTAGTGTAGTTTTGGTCACTTATGACTAAACCAGGCTTTCTTTCATGGAAAACTGAAGTTCTAAGACAAACAGCAACATTGATAACTAGAAGGTAGAACAAGAGAAAAAGAAAAATCACTGATGGCAGGAAATAATTATACCCTCAATAACACAGCATGCGTGTGCTGTAAATAACTGCAGCACTTCTCACAGAAAACCATTTCAGTATCTGCTGCTTGGAAATGGGGTGGACCTGCTCCCCTGGAGACACTGGATCAAGCAGAAATAACCACGCAGTTAAGAGGGTATTTAACCTATAAAGCAGGCCAACTTTTACATTTTGAAAATCCCCAGCCTGATCCAACCATCGTAACACAAGTTAATTGAAAAGATCAAATTAAAAAAAAATCCAGTTTAACTCAAGAATTAAAGAGGAAAACGATGCACACTTTAATACTGCATATTAGTCAAAAGCATGGCAGTGCAGTGTAAGAAAAAAATATTCAGCAGTTTAAAAATGCTTTATTTCTGCATCTTGTACTGTTGGAGCAGTTTTTTCTCTTCTTAACTATTTCTGAGCTAAGGGATCAATGATAAGTATCCTTAAGTGTCTGAAGCACAAACATCCCAAGGAAGAGAAAAAAAACCTATTTCATGTGGCTCATGGGGTAGGAATAATAAGATACAACAGAGCAAAGGCTGAATTTGGAAAGGAAATACTGATAATTAAGTATCTGACCATGTAACAGTCTTCTAAGCGTCCTTGTGAAACACTGTCATTTAGGGTATTTTAAAATGGATTAAACACTTAGAAATTTGCTGTGAAGAACTCTTCTGTATTGACACAGGAACAGACATGGTAATGATGCAAGTAAGCATTGTTTATGTAATACTTCTTTAGTTCTATGATTTCTAGATTTTATTTGCTGGGGAATTACGGTTTTCTTCATATTTTTTCTGTTGTTGCATTGTTTTCCTCTCCATCCTTCCTTCATTTTCATTCTGACATGTTTCACTTCATTGGGAAACACTAGACTTTTATAGTTTTCAAGAGGTTAAAAGGTATATGTATGCAAACTCAAGGTTAGCCTGTTTGGAAATTCATTCAGCAGCTGACCAGAATTAGTTGTTTATCTGTAATAATTATTTTTCTTTTCACTAAATAGTCCAGTCATTTTAGCTAATTGGTTTTGTCCTGCTAGACTGTACAGATTTAAACTGAAGGAGGCTGTCACAGGGAAAGGAATCTGTAAAAAAAATTTATGAGAAAAGAAAGATATATTTCAAAGAGGAAAGAAGAAACCTGCTCAACTGGAAATATGTGCTTTTGTCTCCAAATATTTCCTCTTCTCTCCATGTCCTGCCCCAGAGACTCCTAAATACCCTTACTAACATTGTACTAAAATGCTCTAGAGAGCAAAAATCATTGCTACCAACACTGCTTGTGCTTAGCTGCTAATATCTCAACAAGTAAAAAGGCTAGCACTATTTTGCACAAGTGCCTCTTGTGCCATGATTGCAACCAATATTATTGGTAAGCTATTTCACAGACAGAGAGGAAATTAACATCAGTATTAGACATTCTGATAGTGATGATGAGATCAGCTGTATTTCAAAGAAAAGGTATTCCAGAGGAAAACATGAGGGAGCACAAAGAACACATGCTTATGATCTGAAATTTCTTCCTTAGCCAAAGGGCAAAGAAACTTTCCACATTGTACCCAGACCTAAGTTTCCACTTTGGGATACATATCCTTGTTTTTATTTACATAAGTTACATACTTGGATATATCCAAACTGTAGTCTACCATTCTGTAAGTTCAGTTTACTGTCACACTTTCTAAAAATAGATACAAATTATGCAAATATATGCATATGCAAATTTTTTCAAAGATAGAAAAGAAAACCTAATTAAAAAGCAAAGTTGTGCATGACCAAATTTTAAAATAAAGGCTTACCATGCAGGTGCATTCACACCATAAACCTTAATTGTTGACTTCAATCTGCACAGTCGCATGTGCAAAGTGCATATTTCTATGTGGAAATGGCTGAGTACAAATTTAAAAGTAGTATTTAGGCACAGTTGTAAAAGCTCTGTGTCTTTTTTAATTGCCTAATTCAGGCTTTTATGCCCAAACAGTTCTGGAAGAGACAAGAGATTCCCACCTAAGAGCAGCATAAATTCACCAGGGGGTTGGCTAAATCTGAAAAGAAGCTGAAGGTATGTCTAATATTTAGTTTGAAAGCTAAAAAAACCTGTTGATGTACATGTTTAATGAAATTAAATAGTAAAATATGGCAAGCTAGAATTTTTGTGAATGGTTTTGAGTCTAATTTGAGTGATTTTTACCTAAGCAGAATAAAACACTATCTGGAATATTTTTTTTTGTCTTTCAAGAAATACTTGCTTTTTTTAGTGTGAAAGACTGAAACATTGCAGATTAAGTATAAAAGGTAAAGACATATAGGAAGAACAAAAGCACAGCAAGATTCCGTGACTTATTTACTCAATGTCACAGAGTAGGCCAGCATCAAAGAAATCATGATGGTCTCTCTATCCAGCCACTTGCACATCAATTTCTCTGTACTGCAAACCAGTTTTACATCTCAAAATTCCAATACAAAAGCTATGGCGCTAAGTCAAGCTAATATGTCCCATTTCTCTGGGATGCTTTAGCTTTGGTTTATCCCTACCATGGTGAGGCTGCTCCTGGGCTGGGCAGACTCTGAGAGCAGCACCTCTGCCTGGAGCTGGCAAACAGGACACATGGATGGCTGAACAATGCTATTTCATAGGCAGTGAGATGCTGCTGCAGCTGGAAGAACGAGGTAATCTGCTGTTGGGATTAGCTGTAATCACATTAAGAGAGAGAAGGCCCAGGCAAGTGCAGTGAAGTGCTGAGCACCCCTGACAAAGAGCCCAGAGCAGGGGTGATGCTGTCCTACCCTGACGGGCTCACTAACCCATCCAGCCTCACTAACCCACCCAGCCTCACTAACTCACTCAGCCTCNCACTAACCCACCCAGCCTCACTAACTCCCACAGCCTCACTAACCCACCCACAGCCTCACTAACCCACCCACAGCCTCACTAACCCACCCAGCCTCTCCTCAGCCCACAGGAAAACCCTCCTGACCTACAACTACACACAGAAACAATTACTCAAGACCATGGTCCAGCACAGGGAAATCCAGTATGTTAGCATAGGGAAGAGAAAGGAAACTGTCACACACAGATATAGAATCACTACTTTCATAATCCCTAATCACTTTGGGACTTTTAATCTATTACAGAAAAAAAGATGTGATTTTCCATTAGGAGAGTGAAATGGATCATAAATACAAAGTTACAGTAGAGACTCTGACCCTTCAAGAATAAACTAAGCTGAATAAGCATCATTAAATCAGCATTCTGAGACTGGTGTAGAACACGTTTCTCTTAGAAAAGCACATAATTTAATAAAACAGCATAAGAAAATCTCCTGGAACACTGTGTGTTACTAAATCAGAACAGGGGATTATGTCCTGCCACGCTATTTGATTAAGCATTAACAAGGAAACACAGCTTTTCAGTGCCCAGTGATAAAGATTAATACAAATAGAAGCTACCATAAAAGAACAAAAGTCTAACAAAACCCTTATTGACCAGTTTAATCCAAAAGATGCAGGGGAGCAAACAGTAAGAAAACAAATTTCTAATATGTGGAATACCTCAACAGCTCTTGGGCAAGCCAAATTCCTATAATCTTACATATTTTATTAATATTATACTGGAGAAAAGTAGATCCTGGAAGCTAACACAAAAATGCTGGTACCTAGAAAATATTTCCAGGAGGTCTCTACTGTTAGATACACACAAAAAAATAAATAAAGTGAATTAAATTATCACAATCCAATCTTTGAAGTCCCTCGACAAATGTAAACTTCAGTGAATACAATTCATTAAAACCTAATAGCAAAAAAAAATCAATAGTGCAATTTAGCCAAACCCAAAACTTATTGTAATGCACTGAACATTTGGAAAGTCAGGTCTTTATGAACAGGGCTGAAGTGACATTTTATATTCCATCGCAGAGTATTTCTAAAGCAATTAGCACAGGCAGCCTGCCTTCACTCAGAAAGGATATTACAATGAGGAGCTCTCATAACAGTGCATCTGCAAACACCCACTCTCAAGGATGCAGTGAAAAAGGAAATGATACTACTAACAATAGTCTTATAAACCAAATTTAATAGAAAAATCAACTATTTATATGCCAAATACATACTCTTCATAGTTCACTATTTTTATTGCTGTTTAGGGAATTCAATGGCCACATTTTGCTTTTAATTATATACCAGGAAACCCACTGACAATGTTTGAAAAGGTATAGTCTGGCCTATAGTCACCATTTCTCAAGGAAATCAGACAGAATTGGTTCATAGTGACAGTAAACAGCTTCTATTAGATTTATTATAAAATTTAAAATTTAAATTTTATAGTATTTTCAAAACATTTTAATTGTCCTCAAATGTAAATAAACCACTAATATAGCATTTTTAAAAAACTAAATATGACTGAATAGTATACAAAGATGATTTTGTATCATAGACTGCTCTAGAGGGCTCTCTTTGAGTTTACAACTTTAATCTATATGTCCTTCTCTCAGACTGAAAGAACTGATGCCACAGGAGTTCCGGGAACACTGGAGCCACATGACTGCCTCTATGGACCAGTTTCTTGTCAAAGCTTTGCAGAGGCTGGGAATTACTGTGGTTATGATGTGCTTGGGTAATACAGAGGCCACACAGCCACCAAGCAGAACATAAGCAAAATGAAATTTGAAATAAATGAGACAAAGCACCGTTTTCTTTAGAATAATCTTCTCAGGGCCCCATCAATAGTTTTCATCTGCTTCACTTTATCTTCCAATAGTTTGGGGGTTTTTTAAAGATCCCCATGTTCTCCTCAGACAAAGCACTCATCTCACACATTCCATTGAATGCACTTTGATCTATGCCAGTGGAAGAAAACAACAGAAGAAGGTGGCACCATACTGGAGATGAGGGGGAACATGCACAGGTCTCACATACTCTGGCATAGTCATTCCAGCAGAGGCTGTACCAGATGTCTGGTATTTATGTACATTTATGCTACATTTAACTAACCTAAGAGATCAAACACACACAAACCCCAATAAAACACCACAGACTGTCACCAATGCAACAACATCCTTCCATAAACTTTAGCTAGTTTATATCATAAGCATGCTTTGATATGCAGTGAGAGCTGAGGGCTTAGAAAACTTCTAATAAGGAGCAATGAGGATCTAAAAATGATGCATGGTGACAATGTGCTAGAAAGGTAAAAAACCATTCCTATTCTGGCCATAATTGCAATGGAAATAACATATAAACTAATAAGCTATAACACTTGGAAGAAGAGCCTTACAAGGGCAGAGATAACAAAAACACTATTAAAAAGAACTCAATAATGTTGCTAATACTTCACAGAAGAAGGTCAAGTCCTTCAATAATTCCAGCTAACTACTCACCAGGAGTTTTCACAGCAACATGTTGGCTACAGCAGTAGAAGCAGTGTTAAACCTTGAGCCAGAAGATTTATTTTGGTGGGACTCCATCACTGCTCAAGGAGGGTGTTATAACAAGCTAAATTTGTGTTTGGATACAAAGATAGAAATGCCACATACCTAGGTAAAAGGGAATTGAGAAAAATGCCTCCTCCTCACCAAGTTCCACAGGCAGTGTGAGTTCTGTCTGGATTAAATAAATACTGAGCTGAAGGACTGAGTCTGTCCATGGGCTAACAAGTTCATACGTGTCAGTTCAAATTCATTTGAACTCTTCTCATATGATTTTGGGTGATTTCATTAACTTTTCATTCCCCTGGATGCCATCTGAACTTCATACAGAAAATAGCCTGGCTAAGGAGTATCAGTGACTTCCCACTTCCAAATAGAATGTTTATTCAGACAATAGACTTCAATACATACTGCAAAATTAATCAGAGAAAACAATGGATTCGAAATCAAATAACTGAAAGTAATCAAGCAGAATGAAAAGAAAAAGCTAATTAGATTTTGTAAGCCATTTTTGTTTCTGAAGAATATAAATATAGTTATATACACTATATATTTATTATACATTTATACAGAACTCACATCTGAGGTGCAAGTAGGGTTAAGACATTAGCACTGGAATAAAAAAATCTGCAGTTCCTTTGAGTTTATTCTTTGATAAAACAAACTCTTAAATCTATCAGGAAGGCTCTGCAAGGTCTTAAAAGAGTTTAGAAATGTCAAGGCTACATTGCAAAGGCTGCAGAATCCTGATTTCATAGGAACAGAATTTATTATTTTTTAACAAAACATTAATAAAACACCTATTTAGAGACTATCTGATGCTTTCAAATGAGTTATTACAGAATAAAAGTTAATAGTGCAAATAGGATTTCAGCCCAGAGCATATCCTTAAAGGATGATTCAAAGGATGAGCCACAAAATGCTGCAGAAAAAATTGCTCATCTTGCCAAAGGGAACTTGGTAAGAATATGTTTCTCCTGAGAAGCTTTTAGAAGATGACACTGGCCACAGTGACCGTTCTTTGAGTGGATATGTCCAGATGTGCCTGCACCAATGGAACAGCCAGAACCAACCCCTCTGCCCTGCTCCACTACAGGGATTTGGTTACTCAGAATACCCAGCAGCTGGCAATTGCCCAGAAGTGGTGATGTATAGAAGTGCCAGCATGTAGGTCCATAAACTTCCACGGGCCACAGACACTGGAAATTAGGAAATGGAAGCTGATAAATTCAAAGGGCAATATTGGACCCAGACCTTTAACACTAACTTGTATTTTTTGTCCAAATGAAAATAATTTACAAGTTTAGGACCCAAAAGTATTTTCCTTCCACTACCACCCAGCCAACACTTAATTCTTCTCCCTTCTACTTTCTCTTGCACAGAGATTCATCAGTTCTGTCCATTTTTTTGTGAGCGAAGAACTTGAAAGAAAAGAGAAACATACTCCAGAGCATGGCAACACCACAAAATTGTTGCCAGCTGGACAGCTCCCTGCTCGGGAAGTGGGGTATAATGGATCACCTTCTTCAGCCCTGCTCATACACTGTGTTTATGCACACTGCACATCTGAAATACTTTCTGCATTGTGCATTTTACACAGGGCCAAAACAGAGGGCAGAACATTTGGCACACATTGGTAAAGAGTCCCTACAAGAGACAGACACAGAGATCCACTCCAAGCAGCTCACTGACCCTTGCAGGCATGCACGATCTGGGACAATGATTCAGAAAGAAATAAATCAAAGGAGGGACAATCAGTAAGGTTTCAAAGAAAAAATAAAAAAGGCTTCTAAAGAAGGATTTGGAAACAAACAGAGAAGAACAGCTGAGCAATTCAGGGGAAAAAAAAGGTGTTGTTTTTCAGTTTTCAATCTAAATAAAAATAATTCATGTTCTAAGGAGATTTAAATTTAGAGGAACTTGGTTTTATTACGTTTGTATTAAATTTGTGTTAAATCTGTGTAACACTGCAGAGTTATGTGAAAACATTTCATCTTTCCCCCATATGTGAGCAGAAATGTTTTGGCACATAATGCAGTAATTATAGTTTAAAAAAACCCAAAATATACTCTGAAAGGAAACGAAAAACTGTAGAAGAAATAATCAGAAGTCATGTGACACACAGGGGAGCCCAAAGAATATGGCTCACGACACCTCCAGTTAATGCAATATTGTATAAAGCACAACTACTATCATACGCCATAAAGCACTGCAAAGGCACCAAAATCCTAAACAGTCCTAATTACAGCTTCACAAAACTGCTCTAGAGCAGTGATGCAATATTTGCATATTTCTATAGTTTGAAGATTTATTTTTTGGTTAAAATGTGAAAGTCCTTTCCAATTTGACTGCAAGTCAACTCAATTGAAACAAAGTTTAATTAAACATGATTTATTCTGCTTTCTAAGGCAGGTATTTGATGTGTGCTGTGGTAACTATATGATAATCAAACCTCCTGCTTCTGAGGAGAAAATGTATTTTCACGAAGGTCAGCTTCTATCATGAAGATATTTTAATTGGTTATCATTTGGAGGATAAAAAATATCCCCACTGAAAAAAAACCTGCTGCAATTGTCCCTTTCTCATGCAGAAAATATTTCCTGTATTTATTTTAACTGACCCATAAGTTTATTTCTTGTCCATTGAATTTGAACCATTTAGCTCACCTTTAAGGCAAGATCCTACATCTGACTCTGTTCGGGCTACAGTCTCACCTTAAACTGCATTCTGAATTGGCCATACTTCAATAAATTTATTTAAACTATGAAGTTTGAGCTAAGATGGAATAGGGGCTATGGTTCAGCCGAGCACCCAAAAATTGAAACGTTTAAGATCTTAATATAATTTGGATTCAAAACATTATTGATTTCAACATCATCAGTAGATGAAGGGTCATTTTCCTGCTTGTAAACTGGTTACCAATTATTCTTCCATTGCTCTGGAAATATTCCAGGAATCATTATGGAGTCATCTGTGTTCTGAGAGGCAGCTAGCTTTTCTTTTACATACATCTATTTATTGCAAAAAAGTTAACCTTAGACTGAAGGGCTGGCAGATTCTGAGATACCAATAATTAGCTACATTACTAATTTCAAGTGTGATGATTATTTAACAATATTGGATTAACACACTAGCTATTCCTCAAAAATTAAAACATATGAGGAAGATTACTCTGAAAGTACAACACAGGGAGCAGTCTAATTATTTTTAATCAGCAACCAGGTCTCTATAAGATTATTCTGCAACTAACCATTTTGCTGCCGGCAGCAAAATAAAAGAGACTCCCTGAAGTAAGTTTGTCTTGGTAGGATTTCAAGATAACAGATTGTGGCACAAACCTCCTCAGGTTCATACAGCTGCACTGTTTTGCCTTTTTGAATAAACACTTCTGTTGAAATGTTTATCCATTAACCATGCAAAGAACAGTTTCATCACAAGCACAAATATTTTTTTTATGTAGATGAAGTGGGCATATACACACCAGAATATCACAGACAACAATTCCTTGATATCACCAGCAAGGCCCCAAAAAACTTGTGCAGAGCCGAAAGACATAATTCCGTGCTTCCATGAAAACAGCTATCACCAGACACTGGATAGCCACTAATATTCCTGGTTAATGGGTTTCCTCTTTTACACTTCACCTGCAAGCAACTCAACACTTAGAATTCTTGATCCTTTAAAACATTCTCTCCCCGAAATCTAAAAATAGTATCAGATACAATTGCAAAATTATTTTCATACCTGTGATGACAAAATTGTTTTCACATTTTGAAGAACCCACCTACTGTCCAGACCATGGAGACAGCACTTTTCTGGTCACAACTGATTCTTACTGAAAAAATGAACACTGTAACAGATGTCTCTGAATGAACTGGGACACAGGTCTTTACAAACTGACCTCGCCTATGGCTTGTTCAAGAGCTGTCCAGCTCAGCCAGCTTCTTTATCCGTATGATGTTTGAGCAACTCTGTCCCTAAGCATTTATCTTCTGAGATAGCAAGTCCATAATATCATATCCATAGGGCTTATTCAGAGATGCACTTTCCTATTTTACAAGTTCCCCAAGTGTTTTCAGCCCCCACCCCAAGGCAGCAGCACTGGTTATAGGTGTGGGGTCTGTCCCCAGAGCACTGGAGTGTTTTCAATAATGAAATACTTCCACAGCATTTTAGCAGTATTTGCTTCTTGATGTTCCCCAGTTCTCACATGAGGGACATCATCTTTTCCCTTAAAATCTCCTAAGACATTTTCAGTCTCTCTCCAAGATTTGGGAAGCTCATTCCCCACTACATTCCAAGGTTGATGTACCTCTAACTGTCTGTCCTTATATTTGTGCTGAAGCTGATGTTTGGAAGAACAGATGGGCACTGTCCGAGTGTTCTTAGCTGGGAATCCTATTTCCTTCCCACAGATGACTTGGCTTTTTAAAAGGAAAAATAAGTGAAATGAGAAGTCAAAACAAGGGGTGTGAGAAGAGTAAATGTGTGAAAAGCTCTGAAAAACATCAGGACTAGCTCTAGCCCACATTAAAATCCGAAGAAAAAATCATGCAAGTTGGCAAAGTGTTACACCAGAAATTTCATCTTCGTCAGAAAAAACCTCAATCATTTCCTTTGTTAATATATAATCAAAATTCTAATATACTGAAACAAATTTCAGAATAAAGGGATATAAAATAGTTTCTGTCTTCTGAAAGGCTTTTAAAGTAATTTATGTGCCTACCAGTTTTGGTGTTTCTGTGGAAAAGGGATTGACACTTAACTTTGGGGAAAAAAATCTTTCAGTGGCTTCAAAGATAGACTAAAAAGAAGGTGGCAATAAATCATTGTCACTATTTGCACCACTGAGAAAAGCAAAATTACCAAATCCTTTAAATTTCTCTCTAAAATACCCACGTTTGCTAAAAAAATGCCCATATGATTTGATTTCATACACATATCAAGGAAACAGAGCGACCTACCAAAAAAGCTGTATTTAAACAGGCATTTCTTTTCATAGTAAATTGTCAATTCTTGAAGATTTTGGAGGTCAACAGTTCCTTGTGGCTCTGTTTCTTTGTTCAGTTTGTAGAAGAGCACAGAATCTGTCTCTGGCATTTAATTAGGGGATTGCAGACACGGATGGACAAGAATTATTTATTCTTGTTCTTTTAAAATCTTGTTTCCCTATTGTTACTCTCAGAAAAACAAAGCTGGTCCTACACCATAAACAAAAGTTGTCCCTTATTTCGCAGTGTTCTGTCAGTGCAGGCTCTATCAACCTTTATAAACCTGTGCACTGTTGCAGAGGCTCACCTTAGCAGACCACAGCATATGATGAACAAGATTTTTACCAGACCTAGAGAAAATCCTGTGGGTCTGAACCAAGGAGAGCAGTATTTGGCTGACAGGGAATTCATACCATCTATTTTACATAGGGCTCAGTTAACACCTTTAAATTGCTGTCTAGTCAATGATGATAAGAGGGATTTCAAATAACTCAGGGCACCAAAATTTGATCTGTAAAATTGTCTCTAAAATTGGACAAATGCTTCTAATCATATTTCTATAAGCCAGGGCTGTGGTTTATATGAGACTAAAAACACCTAAAGCAAAGATAAAACTGGACAGTTCAGAATGGGATTCTAGAAAGGATTTTAACAAAATCAGGAGGTGCCCAGAGATCAGTAACGGGAAATGCTGAAGAAAGGAGAGAAACATCTGTAATGCCAACATTTGTCAGCATCTAGCCTATCTCTTTGGACAAATCCAGAGTCCAGCATCCATTCAGAGAGAGAAGTGAGGGTATCAGTACCAATCACCTTTCCCTACACAGTGGTTATAGCCCTGCTTCTTTTCCCTGGGTCAGAGCTCTCTAGATTTTAAGTGACTGTCACATACAGGATCATTACTGAGTTAATTGTCGTAGATGATGTTCAGTTTGCTGAAGTTCTTAATTATTTGATGATGGAACAGAAAAGTTCAAACAAACTCAGAAAACAAAAGCACAAAACAAACCAGTAGAGAAAATGGCCTTGCTATACATATTTAATGAAACAGTGAAAATATCCTGCACAAAGACTTAGAGAGTTAAATTGAAAATGTGTGTATGATAAATGGATATAATACTGTCTATGTAATGGGTTTCCTATTTAAATTTTGTGAGGATTTAATCAGTTGGGCACAGCTGTGCAGGATGCACCATAAACTATGTTGAAAAATATGTAGACATGTACATTTATCTGCTACAAATTAAGCTCACTTAGAGGTGGTCTTAATGGACCATGTAGCAATCATTACAAGCATAAATTTTAAACTGTCTGTTTCCAGTGAATTTGCTTTGAAAAAAAAAATAATGTTCATCCTTAGTGGAACACAGTAATAAATGGAAGTACCCTTAATCTGTTAAGCACTAATAACCTAGCAATTATTCATTATGAACCCCATGCTGTATAATGTATGTCTGTTACAATTTTATTAGCCATTCTTTACTTAACCTGCAAAGGTGTAATTTTTATTCCAAGTTACACCTTGTAATTATATGATGTTTGAAGTGATGTGCCATTAAATTTACAGAATGCTCTGTCCCACTGGTTTATTGTAAAACATCGGTACAGTAGAGCATTGTTACAGCTCGTGATCATTTATGGCTTTCAGACTTTCTACTTCTATGAAAAGCAGCAACAGCCACCTCAGAGATCAAAAGGCAATGGCTTTGTTACAATGCAACACATAAATAACACATAAATTATTTAACATGGAAAATGGATAACTCTGTGATCAGAGTGAATCACTGACCCAGCTGGAGCTGACTAGAGGGTCACAGCAGTGGTATGTTCTCCTACAGGGATTGTAACTTGGAGTCACCCAGGTGCTGTTCTGGTGTTCACAGAAGCAAAGGGAAACCATCTCCAGCCACTGAAGGGCCCCTTCTCACCCAGATATTGCAGGGTTGACCAGAATAAAGATTTCCAAACCACAAAGATGAAATCCATACTTTTCAGTAACTTCTCTAGGTTTACATCTTTCCTGCCCTCCACTAGGCAGAAAAAATGTTTGTTGCTCTGGGAAAGCAGAAGAATCCACCAAGTTTCTGAAATAAACCAAAGACTTGGAAATAAACTCAAGCGAGCAATAGAGTAAGATTTTGCTGCGGAGAATTGATGTGTCTCAATCCCATTCATGAAAGAAACCTGGAAATCCGACATCCTAAAGATTACTTGCCCTCATTATCTGTTTTCAGGAATATTGGGTGAAGACCATTTTCAGAGGGAAAAAAAAAAAAAAGAAAAACCCAACCAACCAACAACTCACCAAAGCAAAATTATTTTTATTTACAGGGAGTCAACACAGGTTGTCTAATTCTCTTCTTCATAAAGACTTATTTGCTAGTTCCTTTGCTGATGTAACTGTTCAGACTGCAGGTTTCCAACATGCTCTGCTTTGTCTTTAGTGCATTGGCCAAATATTCCACCCAGCTTTAATCCAAGCTGATGAGGACAGACTGTGACATTTTCTGCTATCACCCTCACAGAAGCAAGGAGCTGCTAGCTCTCCTGCACTTCCAATACTGCCTCAGCTGACACTCTTGGCAAGAGAATCCATCTGACTGAAACACGAGAGGTGGGGAAGCAGAAATGGCAATGCACGAGGCATCTCCTGCAAAGCGCAGGCACAGGGGGTGGTGTGTGTATGGGAAGTGTGATCATTTAAGTATGCATCAGTCAAAATAAAAATGAGGACAAAAAAAGAGACAACTACATGTGGAAACAAGCCAGAAAACTCTTTGATTACATGAGAGTCAGTACATATTTTGTATATATAATGAACACTTTAAAAGTTCAGTGCTTGACTCAGAGACACTGTCACATCAAATTCTCTATATTGCTCTGAAGGATCCTTGAGCTGAAATGTCAGCTGGTCATATCACCTAAAGGCAAGAAGAAATTGCCCCATAATTATGCATAGCAATTTCACTGCTCCATGCTCTATAGCACCGTTTTCTAAGAATAGCTGTTTCAAAAGGAAGCTTTTCTTCGGCGTGAGCCAGAGGCAATTGAATTTTACCCTGAAAGTGGCTATAGGCTTTGTAGAAACATTTAGGAATATTAAATATTCATGTATTTGATTTAGCAAAATTCAGGACAGTAAAGGCATCCACCGGAATAGCTCCAACACAATATTTTTAACATTTACCACTGCAACTTGAAGTATGGACATTATGAAAAAGCAAAATGCCACAAAGGAGGACAAATGCTTGGAAAATTCCCTTTTTCCTGCTGTAGTAAGTAGGTGTTTATGAATTATTTTGCAATCCCAAATGGCAATGTCCTGGAGTCCAGCTTTCCACCAGGAGGGCTGTGCCCTGCAATGAACTGTTCTAGATCCAAAGTGTTTTTAAGTTCAGTTCCCTGTGCTCTTCACCTCCTTTCTCCACAATCAATACCACAAAACAGTGTCTCATTTTTTCAGACCTAGATCTACATCTAACCCTCTATCACTGGTGTAAGCAAATATTTTAAACAAAACTTCCAGGGAACTGTTCTGCTTTGCACGCCAAATAGGGGACGCATGAGACTGGATGCCATAGGTGTCACGGAAGAAATGGAGGAATCCTGTATTACCATGTGATACACAACAGAAAAACCAGGAGAGACAAAAAAGGCACTGTAAAATACACCCAAGTATTTTGTCTTGTACTTCACTTCATATATCTGCTGTAAAAATGCCCTGCACTACCTTCTTTTGAACAGCAAAAGCATCTTTTGTTAACTGCTTATTTAAAGCAAGATTATATCCCCATATCAATGGATATCATCCTTTTATAGAGGAAGGCACTGCTTAAATCTGTAATTTCAAACTACCGAACAGCTCATCCTGAATCCATTATATACTGTCTCTCCCTGAGTGGACACCTAACATGAGATTAGGAATTTTGGATTTGGATTTCTGTTTTGAGATGGGAGAAGCTAACAGAAATATTACTATCATAGGATAGTATCATTATGTCTAGAAATTCTCACATTTATAGATGTAAAGATAGTCTAAAGCACCATGACACACAAATGTAGAAGTTTGTAGACTTACTGAAAAATAAAATGTCATGTATTATATGTATCTAATAATTATATAATAGTCCAATGCATGAAAAAAAATGTACAGAGAGTTTAAAAATAAATATACTGCATTTGCTTGGCTAAATTAACCTACAGTTGTAATAGAATAATACATACCAAAAATTTGGGAATTAAATATAATAAAAAGAGGTAATTATTATTATTTTATTAAGCAGCCTTTCATCTTTTATATATATGAAAAAAATCTATATAAAATGTATGTGCGTATAGACATATGGAGCAAATAAAAAGCTTTCAGAAATAACTTATAAATTATAAACATAAGAATTTGTAAATTGTGTTTCCTTGGTAAAAATAATGCAATGAATTCATTAAGGAAACATGGCCTTTCTGATTTCTTGCACCCAATTTAAATATCTACATTTCTTATCTTGCCAGAACAGAAGTTGTGTTATGATGGCATAGATTGTATTTTACTGGATAAAGAGACCACACAAAATTATAGTCTGCAATAAGATAAAGGAAAATTGGAATTTTGGTGGTCAGAGCAGCCAATTTTTTTTCCACGTTTGTTTCTTTTAAGAGAACAGATAATTCCCTAAAGTACCTGGCATATGAAACTCCCCGTACTGCTAGCTGGCTCTCCAGCAGGAAGTACTACACACATGAAGCATGTGACTAATGAGCAAAAAATTTGTTTAAAATTAAATATTTGTGAGGCCCAAACCCAAGGTACAAGGTTCTCAACATGTGGTTAGAGCAGCAGCAATGCTTTGCTTGCAGGGGATGTGCACCACTGTGCATTCTCTCCCCTAATGTCTCTTTCCTTGACTTCAGTTTCAAGGTTTTCACTCTTTCCCTCATCACTACATCTCCAAATACACCAGTGCAGTATTTCATACACACAAAAGGTTCTCTCCTCTCCCATTTAATCAGAGCCAAGTTGATACAACCAAGTTAACACCCGGATGAAGCTCTACCCCCCACCTCTGGAGAAGTGTTTATTCTGGATTTGCTGCTATTCCATCTCCCTCCATTGCACCCACTCAGGTAAGAACATTGGCAGACCAAGTGGTTAACTGTCTTCAAAAGACATGCAGGCTGATTTTATGCTCAGACCCAGCCACACACCAATTATTCAATTCCCGCAAGGAAATGCTTTATTTACCATTATATTCAGAAAAATAACTATTGAAAAATATATTTTATATAAATATATATAAAAAACATGATAACAAATTTTTCCTGTGCAGTGTAGCAGATTAGACTGCAGAGACCAATTGCCCCTGAATCAAGAGTGGCATAGCCAGTATTCAATTTTTGATTTGAACTGTGTTCTAAACTGTTTGCTTTTAACAGGCCGACCACCAAGTGGAGAACTATAGTCTTCTAAAAATAAAAGCCCTTTCTCAATATATAAAAGTTTCCTGTAGGGTATTGTCTACAGTTTTATTGTAGTAGTGGGATAGAAAGAACAACTACAGTGATATCATACAGTGTCAAATAAATAAAATTGAAAATTATTCTCTTTCAGTTTTGTATGACTCCATTCAAAGCCATCACCTAACTAGGAAATTGTGTCAGGGCTATAGTTTGTGAACAAATGCACCCATTCCTGGGACACCACTGAAGACAAAGACTTTGTTTTGGAATATGAAGAAATAAATTAAGACTGGTCTTTTGTAGTGAAGCAAAAGCAGCCTCAGTCCAACAAGGCTCTGCAGCTCAGCTGCCAAACTGTGGCTGAACCAATGCTCCCAGCCATGGACACTGCATGATTATAAGGACACCAGCCAGGACTTTCTTCTCTCTATTTCTTTCATTCTCTTTTTTTTTTTTCCCCTTAATGAGACTTTTACTAAACTGTGTCTGAACTAAGGAGCATTCTGGTATAACTTTCAAGCCAAAGTTAACAATGGTCACAAAAGCAGAAATTTATATCTGAAAGTATGGCTACATTGTGGCCAGAAAAATCCATGGACTGAAAGTCAACCCTGTGAAATGAACCATTCATTCCGCAAAAAACCCAAAAAAAGAATAAAGAAATCACCAGGTCCACATCTCAGTAAGTCTCACAAAATTCATAAGGTAAGGTATTACCACACACCCACAATTTTTAGTTTCATTTACAAGGCAAAAAAAGTTATAGACCTGGTTGAATTTCTTTGGCACTTCAGGGTTCAGGAAGTAGAATTTTTTTTGTAGTTCAGAAGACAGACATCTTCGGACTGTCTTGATGGTAGTCTTTAAAGCAAAAGAGATTGCACAGGTCAGTGGCTTATTGGGCAGGGCATGCTGCCAAAGGCAAACATCAGTGGGGAATGAGATAATAGGCAGGCAGAAGGGATAGAAAGATATAATTCATGCTCAAAGCAGGCTTAGAGGAAAGTTGGAGCTGTGTACAATATAATATTTGGACACAAACTACCTCCCAGGAACACATCTCTTGGAGGATTTTGCCATCAAATTCCAAGGAACACTCCAGAGCAATAACATTTCCCCAGATCCTTTTTAAGGTCTTTACAGCTATTGCCCATGTCTGTATGTATTCTAAACTCCCAAAGCAAACAGTACTTAGCTTCTGCTGCACAGGCTGTGCGCAAATGACACTTTATCTGGAGAACCTAAGAGAAAATGAAACCCAAGAGAGAGAAACATGAAATGTAGCACATTTCCATCAGATGCTCTCGAAAGGACGAACACACTCCCATGTCCACACAGTCAGGTGTCTGAGAGAAGCTGTGTTTAAGCTACTAAATAATCTGAAAGAATGTGTTTGGTTTCCAAAACCATTTGTTGTTTCCACAAAGTGGAACTAGGTAGAGCACTCAGGAAATGTTTCAGAGACAGTCATGTCAAAAAGACTTCTTTCCTAGAACCATTCAAGCCATGGACATGAAAAGCACAGCAGCTCAGCATCTTTCAGAGCAAAGTTTTTGCAATGTGATTAGGTGTTTGCCTGGTTAAAAGGGCTGGCAGATGCATTTTGAGTTGCACTCAGGTCAGGTGACCATTTTTATTTAATTGAAACAAGGTTAATGATCAGCACTTTCATAGCAGAAGTTTAAGATAAAGAAAGCAGTAATCCCATGTTGAAGCCCCAGTTCTTCAGAATACTGAGAGCACCAGTTACACATTCTGTGCCTCTACCCCCTAAGGTAAGATATTGCACCCAGTTGTATTGGAATTGTTCTCTAAACCACCTCCAGACGAAGTTTTTATCTACTCCTTGGTATCCCTAACCACAGTCCACAGTATTTAAAAACTGTCAAAACAAAAGGAGGTTTAGTTTTTATATTCTACAGAAGGCCATTAGGGCTACCACATCTGTTTACACTGCTGTAGTAAATCAGCAGAAAACATTTTTCTTCTCTTTGAACAATTTTAATGTTTTCTAACTTTGTTTATGTCACACAATTTCTCATGACTTATTTAATTCTTAACAATTTTTCTTTTTTTACTAATAATTTGAGATGAGTTGTATGAAAAATTTTTCTACAAATTAGCAAAAGATCAGCACCTTCAACTCCTGGCAATCTGCTTGCAGCACAAGTCAATAGGCAGCACGCCAACAGAGTATTAAAACACAACTACTTCTGGAGTTCCAGGCTTTTTCCCTCCTTCATGGTTACTTGCATTTACAACTTGTTTAGTAGTATATGGATTTATGATCAGAGAGGCTGTTCTATCTAAATCTGCAAATAATAAAGACCTGTTGAAACTGTGAAAAAGCAAAAAGAAATGCCCAGCAGAGATTTACAAAGTCAGAGTGTGAGTAAAAACAATCTTTGATTTCATTTTTCCTTGTGTGATCTTAAATAATAGTTTTTGTCACAAAAGGGTTATTTGCACACTTAGATAACAGACCCAGTCCACACTCATGAACTTAATTTGGTCTACTAGCATGTAACAAGCAACAATAATGTTGAATGTAAATATTCAAATACAGAATTCAAAGACCACATTGTAAAGTTTGTAAGAAGTCCTCACAGCATTGTCAGGATTCATCACAGTTTGATTTGCATGAAAGCCTTTTAAAGATACTTTGGCTTTTCACCCTATAAAAGTTCACGTATGAGTAGCAAAGGCTGACTTTTCATTCAGAACATTGTTCTAAGACCAACAGCAAAAGAGACAAGTTAACAGTGATCACATCTCACTGCATTTATTTAAATGTTGGTCTGCTAGCATCAGTCCTTTAAAAAACATTGCCTTTCCAGCAATACAGCAACCAATGCCCCCCATTAAACTAAAGCTGATATACAGAACCTGAGATTTGTTTATAAAAAGATCTGAGCACCCTCATGTCTACTTAAAGTCACAGGCAAGCAAAAATAGATGTTTCTGACTGTTTCTAAACTGATGAAAATATTTTCAGGTTCCCAGAAACAGAAAACTCTTTGCCATGCTGGTTAGAAGCTCAGACCTGCACTATACGGCCCCAAGATGGGAGCACACAGGCAAAGAGAGAAGCTGCTGCCTCTGCTCCCAAGGCCATCCAGTGTGATGCTCATGCATCAAAAAATCAAGTGAGGTACAGGCTAGGAGCAGCCAGACCCCAGGGGTTTTGAAAAAAGATGGTATTTGGGCATTTTTATTGCTTTAAGAAAAAGAGGAATTATTTATGGTCCCTACATGACTGTAGGTTTAGCACACTATTAAAAAAAAAAAAAAAAAAGCCAAGTTTAATCTCGTATTTATCAAGTTTTGAATCTCATATTAAACAATAGGTACAATTGATACACCATCAGTAAATCAGAAATCCTACTCCTGAGCACCAATGGAATTCAACATTCAGGATTCTGCTGCTTGGGGGCATAAAAATTCTACACTTTAGGGCAGACAGAGGATATTAATTGTAATTTATCTTTGTACTGAAATAAATGAGTTGTGGGAAAAAGCAATTTAGAACAGGATCAAATCATCACACAGTAGGTCTGTGTGAATTTTCATGAATGCTGATCATGATTTTATGATTATAAATCATCACAAAGTTTTACACTCTTACAACAAAATGAGGGAATACATTCTAAACTATATTTCAGTGAGGTTTTACAAAATATCTAAAATTATGTGTTCACCTCTTTGAAGAATTTCAGTGAGCTTTAGGAACTGAATGCAACTGGGCCTTATGCACACTTGCTGCAATGGCAGACCTGAATATCTTCTGATTTGAGCTAAAAATTTCCATATATCAAGGAAAGAGTCTTACCACTGAAAACAAACATGAAACAGTGTGATACGATATTTTACATTGATTTTTTCCCCAGGTTTATTATATATATTTTTGATAGAATTAGTCTAGTCTTCTCACACAAATTATAAGTGAAAGCAAAATACAGCTGAATGATCAAAATTTCAGAAGCTCACTGGAAGTCTGATCAGGCTCCAAGTATGCACAGACCTCTCAAATACAAAGTTATACTATACTTAAAAAAAAAAAAAAAAAAACCAACAACAAAAAAACAAAAACCAGAAAAATCCATAAAGGGATTTGAACTGTTTTTTCCCAGTCATTTCTCCATCAAATTGTAGCTACACAGAGAAGATGACTGTTAGACAGACAAGTTTCAAGGCCACGGTTATCGAAAATTTTTTGAAGTTTGTCAGTGAAAAAACCCTTTGCATCAAAACTTTAAGTTCTGTTATACAATTTCTCTCATACTGAAGAGCAACAAGAGCTCTTCCCATATCCGCTCCCATATTAAAAAATAACAAATTATCTGCAGAAAAACAGAAAAAATAACTCAGCTAGGACAGTAACTCAGGCCACCTAATTTTTTACTAATATTTTCACCTGGCCATCTTTTATCTGCATCTTTTTTCGTATCACCTAATCTGATTTTATGCATAAGGAGGTTTTGTTATGCATTTGGCAACAGATTAATGTCAACAGTTATTTGGAGGTAGCCAAGACAATATCCTACCACCAGCCCCTGAGCCCTGGCAGGACTTCCAACCACAACAGCAAGAGAAGTATTTTTCAGCCCCTTGAGGTTAAGTTAAAAAGATAAACACCACATAATAAGCCTAAGTCACACAAATATTAAAATCCTTCTTTGTTAGTCACTCTTCTCAAGCACATGGTAATATCACTAAACAAATAGCAGGAAACCAATGGAGAATTCCCTTCAAAATCTCAGGGTATATGGTGGCAGAACTAAAAATTACAATTTCAATTCTCTTCTTGGTACAACACAAACACACACTAATAACAATAATGTATTTTTGATAGTCTAGAGCTTAAAAATAAATGTTTTGTTTCTTCTTTCAATTTCAGTTAAATTCATTTCATAATCTGGTCTTCTATTTTACCTGCTAAAAAAAAAAATGGAGCACTAACCCAGCCATGGGAAGAAACACCCAGCTGGACACTATTCAGCTACATAGCACACAAGTGATTTAAATTTCTCCTGGTAAGCAATGTACTAATGTGCAAAACTTCATCCTCTAATATCAAGAAAAGTTGCTAATTTATTACTAAAGATCAACTTCTTTTTCACTAAATTGTATTTATCTGTAGAATCCACTCAGAACAAGACTTTGAGCTGAATTCAGGTAAATCCATAGAGAAATTCTGTGAGATAAAGGCCAAAATGCAGTTCATAGCGCACCTACTTTTGAGTTGTAGGCAAAAAATTTAGCAAGGTCAAACAATGAAGCACTGTCAGAGGGGATTTGTTCCTAATATACCTAGTACAACAATTCTGAAGATTTTACCTTGGTTTGCTTTCAAAAGTGATATTTTATATTTATTTTTTTATAGCAGACAGTGAGTATGATGAGATACACGCTGCTCACAGTACAGGATTTCATGGCCTACTGAACAGGCAAGGACATAAATAGATACCTAAAGTTTAGAATGTGCACAAGTTTCTTACAAAACTGGAGACAAAGGCCTTGAAAATCTCATCTTTTTTGTATCTCAGAATTATTGTGTAGATTCACTCAGCTCTCTATTTCTCCATGGCCCATATCCATTGCAGATGAATAATAATCCCCAATTAATCTCAAAACCAGGTAATTAATTAGTTGCTATCAGCGAAGTGCATTGTAAGTACTACACACTACAAAAGTTAGGGGACCTGTTTCCCTTTCTACAAACTCAGGTGATGTCCCATTAAACAAATATTAAACAAAAATTTTACGGTTGTATTACAGGATAAAATGAGAGGGAAAAACTACCCTCTTAGAAAAATAGTATCTAATTTGGAATGGGTGACATGAGTGGAATGTGAGATGTACAAGTTTACATGAGAAATGCCATCACCCCATGATAATTCTTCCAGTCCAAATATACATCTAACATTCACACACCTAACGATTCATAGATTTGTAGTTGTTAATATGAGATCTTGAGATGAGGTAAGAAAAGCCAAGACCACTTCAGCAAAGATTCAAACTCTTATCTATAATTCATGTATTTGTGGAGAATATCTGTTTTCATAACTGCATTACTTCAGAGGAGATTGCAAGCTGTCTTTTTCCCCCCAGTTTCCAGGGTTTTTTTCATTTGGTAGCATCTCATCTGTATTATTTATTACAGAAGTCACACACTTTCCACCTGGCTACTAATACAGAAAAACACCCCCCAAAACAATGGCAGAGTGCACACTGGCAAAAGTAGCTTTGTATTTAAGAATATGTGGGGTTTTTAAAGGGAGAGAAGAAAGGTCTGTGTGTAAAACAAACAAAAATCAAAACTCCAAACCACTATCACTATATGTATATTGAACAAAAGGAGCTGGCAAAGGAAAAAATAAAAGCACTAGACTAACCTTTGTGCTCCCCAATTTACAAGAAGCAAATAAAGAACTTCTCGTTTCTCTTCCCTTCCTCAGTGTTGACCAGTAGGTTTTAACTTTGTGCTTCCCACACATTTAAGTTCCAGTCTCGATGCTTCACTCTATTTGATGTACGTAGAGCTGGTAACACACATTTAGAGCATAAAATGACCCGTCCTTCGACCTCATCATCACTGTTTGTCCCCCTTCATCTCCACACCAGCACTGGCTTTTTGTTAGTCTGAAACACGAACTGAGACCTATGTGGAGGACCAGCGCATATACAAAGCACTTAATGCATAGCCAATAATCTTTACCTTCCCCCAAAATAGATTTCGACATGTTTGTAACGGTTCCCCCTCATTTTGGGTGCTGAAACACATATTCTTAACTTAATGAACTTCTATTCCACTCGTGAAGGACATAAAGAAAAATTATCTCTTAATGCACACCAAAACCCGCCCACAATTATTTCCCTTACAAATAGCTGCTCCCCAGCGGCTGCACCCTGCTCGCTCTCCAGAACGCTCGCTGGCAGAGCGGAGAGGGAGGCACGCCCGGCATTTCCCTCCTGCTGGCCCGCGAAGGAGAGCGCAGGGGCCGGGGCCAGGAGGAGCAGCAGTGGCCCCGTGCTGGCCCCGAGCCGGCTCCGGGCAGGCACTCGCGGCCAGATGGCTCCGAGGGAGCAGCCACGGATCCTCCCTGCAGCCCGGGCAGGGCCAGCACGGGCGCTGCCCCAGCAGCACTGACCGCTCGGACCGGGAGGTATTTCTGAGAAGCGCTGTGATGTCATTAGGAAGCCCTCAGTCTGCCGCCAGTAAAAGCAGAACCTTGAATATCTCTGTTGTTTCTGTTCTCTTACAAAGGTTTGCAATCATTTAGCTTGGGTACGACATGCATTTCAGACTAGATCAGATCAGGGTATTACTTCCAGGCAAAGTGTAAAAATTAGAAGCATCGAGAAGCAGAGCAGCTGATGTACATTTTGGCTTAGCAGATGAATCATAAAATGGAAAATAAATTCTGATTATCAGAAATGTTTTCTTTGTCCTGAAGTGAAATGGCTTTTTAAAAATTATTATTAATTTCCTACACTCATTCTGTAAATTGTATCAACATGGAATTGAAAAAGTAATTTTGCATTTTAAAATCAAAAGGTTTGAAAAGTAGTGCAAGAAAATTTCAGTGTTTCTGAATTTTGTTTGCTTTCTCATTGCAGCTGTAATGGCTTGTCAAGCTCAGCCTGCAGTGAGAAGTAGAGAATTTCATCCTATTGAAATAGCATTCTTTGAAAAATTATTGCTGATAAAATAAATGTATTGTACTAATAGATTATTATATACCTCAAAGTCAGTATTTCCAGATGATCTAAAATAGGAATAAGCTTTGTTTGGAATACAGCTGTCAGAAACAGGATGGATGTTAATGTCTCCAACACAACATAAATTTTAAAGAACCATGGAGACAGTAACCTGAGATCATAGGGCATGACTGCATTCCAGGGGTCTGAATATAAAGTACCTTTCTTTCTCCATCATCTGCACTGGCACACAAGGTCTACCAAAACTGAGAGCAAGCATCTAAATGTGTCTCAACTCTCTGGCACTTAAGCACAAAAATGGCACAGAACTGTTACTTGGAGACCTGAATGCAGCCCTAACACAAACACACACAGGAACCAAAATAACACATCAAGGGAAACTGTGGCTGATCAAAATCTCTGCAGAGGAAACCCGCAAGTGAGGAAGAACAAAGAAAGGGAGCACAGGCAAGAGGCAGTGGCAGGCTGGAGAGGAAATTTCTAAGGCACAGCTCACAGAGACTCAGCTACTGCTGGGGCCACCTGGGGGTCGCCCCCACCTGTACCCTGCCAGTGAGGGGATGCAAAATAATATTCCTTGGAAGCAATCTGTGGTGGTAGGAAAACTGAGCTTGAAACTGCCACAGTTAAAATGAAATCTAACCTGGAAGAGATGGTGGCTACAACCCGAAATGGTTTGGGCTTCATTTCTGAGCTCCTTATGACTAAATGTATGAGTGTGTGAGCTTTGAGGGCTTTTAAAAAATGGAAATATGCAACTGTACACACTTCATACTATAATTGTAGATGTGGCACATTCTATGGCATTTAAGGCTCATTAAATTCTGAGTTTTGTGTCATCTGCCCTTGGCTTAAAATAGTTTCGTGTGAGCCTTTTGTCTCTAACTTCCCCTTTAGCAGAAGTTGTCAATCTCTTTGCTCCCTTTATTTTCTTTACCACATCAGTTCCACTGCAACACCACAGGCTCATATTACAGCTCTAATCCTCCACAATTTGACTCCCTTAATGTTTTCTCAGAATAAAGCAAAAAGAACTGACCAGTTTACAGAAACCCCCTATGACCAAGTAATAATTAAAATAATTTCAGAACACTTTTTTTTTAAAAAAAAAAAGTATTTTTCCCAATTAAAGTAAAAGTAAATTTTTCAAACTAAGGGTCCAACTCAATTTTATAACAGATGTAAAACTCTAGTTGTAAGAGGAATGTGTTCTATATAAAGTCTAGGAACTGCAGGAAGGAACTGTTGTAGCAAGTTAGAGGAAACTACCAAGATGATCAGAGGAAGGGGCTTCCCTCCTACAAGAGAAGGCTGAGGGAATTAGGATTGGTCAGCCTGGAAAGAGAAGCTGTGAAGTGACCTAATGCAGCTTTCCAGTACTTGAAGGGAGCAGGACAGGAAAGATGGAGGGGGCTTTTTACAAGAGCATGTACTGACAGGACAAGCTGAAAAATGACTTCCCACTGACAGAGAGTAGGTTTGGATTAGGTGTTAGGTAGAAGCCCTTCCCTGTGAGGGTGGTGGGGCCCTGGCACAGGTTCCCAGAGAAGCTGTGGCTGCCCCATCCCTGGAAGTGTCCAAGACCAGGTTGGACAGTGCTCTGAGCAACCTGCTCTAGTGGAAGATGTCCTTGCACATGGCAGGTGGTCTGGAATGACATGATTTTGAGGTCCCTTCCAACAAAAGCCATGCTATAATTCTGTGATTTAGGGTTTTTTCTATGCAAGAGCTCTTTGAGACCACTAAAGAACTGACATAACAGAATCAGGTATATCTCAAGTTGCTGTGAGATGAAATGTTACTTTTTATAAATCAAGAGACTCATCACAATAGGAATATTACATTACCAAAGAAATTTCCATTTAATTTAAAGCATGATCAAAATTCAGACACTTTAAGTGAAATCAAGAAATATCACATCACTGCTGTCTGCCTTCAATAGCTGTTTGAAGTTATTGGGAGGAAAAAAAGAGACTGTCTTATTACAGGCTGGCAGTACAGATTTTATGACAAATTTCTTCCCTGCTGTAAAGACTTTATGACTGAAAAGGTACAATGCTTTATAAAACGAAGCATCTTTTTCCATGATAATAACTGTTAAGTTTTTCCTCAGTGCTCATATGCCTCCAGCTTATTTTGTAATGATATAACACCTGCAATGGATTAAATTTGCACTGTAACTTTAGCAGAGAGCGTAAGAAATGTCAGTTCTCATTAGCCTGCATATAAATCTGCCTTTTTTGGTAAGCAGTATAAAAGAAAGATCACTGAACCGCTAGAAACTCAAAGCATATGTTGTTCATGCAAAAAGGACACTCAGCAATATGAGCCTTTTCCATGCTGTTCTCTTTCAGGACTGGAAGAATGTTTTTGGAAAGAAAAGGAAATACACAGAAATGCATTACCATCAAGTTGTAGTAGATTTTTATAATTGCTTGCTGACACAGCTGAATA
Organism: Rhipidura dahli; assembly: GCA_013399225.1. Taxonomy (NCBI): domain Eukaryota; kingdom Metazoa; phylum Chordata; class Aves; order Passeriformes; family Rhipiduridae; genus Rhipidura; species Rhipidura dahli. The sequence goes on along the minus strand of VXAC01004202.1, from coordinate 743,673 downwards.
GTCATAAAATATCAGAGAGTAAATGAGTTGATAATGTAAAAGAGTAATTAGGATTTTGTGCATGCTTATGCTATTTACATATTTTAATGCTTTGATATTAACATGTCAACTTTAATAGTATGTAAATGAATTCCCACGCGTGAGATTTATTCTCCTCACCATTAGACATGTATTCATTGACAGCAACTCTAAATTTCTTTTCTTATTTGTCTTTTTAGAAAGACTTTCCAGGATCTTATACAAAATGTTTTCCCTTTGATGCCCTGTCCAGATTCATTAAAGAAGTTTATAGCTCTAATGGATAGAACCCCAGCCACCAGCTCCACACATCACAGTGCTATAAAAACACATACACACAATCTCTGTGCCTGAAGTTCTACAACAACGTAAATAAAAAGAGATTATTCAACTCCGTGGTATCTCTGCCTGTCTCTAGGTAGTGCTGATGCTCACTAACAATCTGATGTAACTCAGTTAAGCTGAGAAGCGTGAAAACACACATCAGAACAGCAATGCCTCAAAAGACAATGGCACATCCCAAAGGTATTTTAGAAGATTCAGGATTAAACCTAAATATGCCTTTCAAATTTTTTCCACATTTCATTGTGCTCCTGATCAATCTTTTTCTGTTGAGTACAGATCTGGAGAGTTTTCAGCCTTCAGATGAACAACACTTAATTAAAAACAAACAGTTGGAAAACAAAGGTGTGGTGTGATTAGGAAAAAAAGTACAGCCTACCATCAGTAATTGCTTTACAGAGCATTGTAATTTAGTTCTGGGTGTACTGCAGAACCTGCATAATACAGCCAGAGTTGCCTGGCAACAAACAGGAACTACATCAGAAAGGAGCAAAGGTGTGAATGAATAAACAGAAGTGACAGGAACATGTGAAAATGCTCAGTAAAACCATGTTCAGTGCTAGAATGTCTAACCAGGCTTTCACAATAATTCAAGGGGAACGTAGAATCGAATCCTCCTCACCATTAAAGTAAGATTAATGCACATACATTTAAACTGGATCTGACAAAACAAGTAGAATATAAAATCTGGAGAAAAGGCAAATTAATGAATGTATTCTCATCAGTTTGGATATTAAGTGCATCCACAGATTAAATACCCACCACTAACCTGATTAAATGAAGTAGAATTGATCAAAACTCCTGGCTCAATTCTAGGTATTCATCAGGCATCCATTTTGGTGCTAAACTCCTGGAAACCCAAGAACTCACACACAGGATTTGAAAGGCCATTGTTCATTATTTGCACTTCTTTCTTTTCATAAAGTCCTACGCTGACACAGTGAACTGTTTTGCTAGTTTGTAATTTATTTATTTGCAAGATTCCTTAGTTATAACCAGCTGCTACTTTGCCATACAAGGTCCATGATGCACAACTGCACTTCACACTGAAAAGTTGGTACTATGCAGAAGTATTTTAGCCATTTTACTGCACCACAATATTTTATTGTGAAAACAACCCCATTTTAATATGAATGCATAATTGGAATATAATAGATAGATCTGAGAAAAGCCTGAAGATCCAAACAATGTTGATACCTCCAAAGAGTGTTTTGAGAAGGAACACATTTCATAGTTAAAGGTTGCAAAATTATAGTTTGATGTATTGAATATACATGGCCAAGCACTTCATGTGGCACGTATCAGAGAAGTTCCCATCATCCAGGAGAGCCAAGCTACTTTATTACCACTAAGAGCCTTACTGTTTTTCACAAAATGATGCTGAAATACCCAGCTAAATCTAAGTTGACCTTTTTCTTCTCTATAGGTAAGACAATGTGATCAAGCAGAGATTGATTAGTCAGAAATACATTGACGTAATGTTGGGGCAGAAAGTTGCATGAGGTCATCTTCCTGAACAGATGGTCTAGAGATATTGGTTTTAACTAGCACATGGTTGAGTAAATAATGTTTAAGTTTTCTTTGAGAGCCTGGGGAGTGAACCAGATAGAGTTGAGTGAAATACCTGTGCCTCCTGCCCACATCATCTGCTACTCCCAGGGTTTTCATTTCCTGCACTGTTTGTGCTTTATCACACGGCTCACTGGTCAGGCAGTCTGTGCCCTTGGTTCAAAAAGCTTTTATTAGAATGTTGAGAGAAATGTGCACTTAGTTCCAATTTGTCATTTCTTTATATACATAGTTTGTTCCTTACAGGCAAAATCAGACAACAGACAGAAGTGTGTGGATGAATGGCATTTTTTCAGTCAGCACAAGCAATTTCATATTGAAATAAATGACCATAACACGATAAAAATCTACATGATCAGTTGCATGAATGATTTGGCTTCTGTTGAGATTAAATGCACATGTGAACACACAGATTTGTTAATTCTTGTGCTTGTCCAACATAGACATGTCTAGCTACACTTGTTTACAATCTCAAAGGGACTGGTCCTTTTATTGTAATATTTGTTTACTGTATCTTTGTTTAGAGTAAATTAAGAGTGGTTGATAATAAAGATCAGAAGATTTCTCTGAGACTTTTTAATTCCTTGAACAGGAACATCTCTTTACCCAAGCACCATCAACATTACTGACTCTTTCAACAACATCAGACTAGTTTGTGTTCTATCACACCTGCTTTTCATTATAAAAATTCTGGGAAAGTTGTTGTTATAATATTCAAATGGTCATTTGATAATGAAATATGGCATATAAAGGACAAAAATACAGCACAAGATTCAAAACCAGGCTAATGATTTACAGACAAGTAAATGAATACATGCAATTAAGATAAGCTTGACTAAAAATTAGTTCCTATTTTTTTGCATTACATAACATATTAGTATCTTAAAATGACCTTCAAATACTACTGATTCATTACTACAAATTACTATTCTGGGTAAACGCTAAAGTAAAGTACAGAAGTATAATCAAAATGCTATAGAAAAATTAAATAACAAAACATTCTTTGTGTAAGCAGTGATCTGATATAGTAACAATATTTAAAACAAACTGCCTGCATTGTATGTGTGAAAGGAGCCCTCAGATGTGCAGGTCAGCTGATTATTCAGCTAACTCTTATTAAAGATTTCCTGTTTCCTTCACCTTCTCTCTCTAAAACCTGTTGGCTGCTGGCAGAACCTCCCCATTTCCATTTTTCTGGTGTTTATAAAAAAAGGCTAAAAAGAAAGCAATAAAAGAAAAAAAAACCCAGTAAAACTGGCATTCTGATTTGTTTCATTTAAGCCAACCTTTCAGCTAAAGAAGAGAGAATTCTCATAATCCAAGAAAAGAAAAACACATACAAGCCTGGCAGTACTGCCTGTACAACTTCTTTAATTACAAATGGGTCTAACTCAAAGAATTCATAACCTGTTCTCCAACTAGCCTTTTGTAAAGCAGCAAAATCAAAAAAAGGGAGGAAAAAGGGATACAGCTATTGTTTAATATATCAGTTAGCGAGAGAAGATTCAGCTAAAAAAACAAACAAGCACTTCTAAATTTCATCCCATCTTCCCCACAACAGCTCAGGATACCATGATCTGGGCTGACTGAAGTTCATCACAGAAACTTCCAGCTTCCTTCAATTTTGTCCAGAGGTTTCAATAAAAGGATGAACTTTTTTTTTTTTTTGCAATAGTATCTATGGAAAACTTGCAATTAAAAACTCACTTTAATAAACCCACTTATACCCACACATAAAACTACACAATTTGTAACAACCCAGTTTCACTTGGGGCACCAGAAGCTGTAAGGTCATTACCAATATTATTGCAGACAAGTGTTTCTCTCATGTTTTATGACTGTAATGTCATTCCTATTTGACTTCACTGACACTACTCATGGCAGAATTGCTTATGACATAATTATGGAAATACAAAGCTTATTATTGCATAATAGCCTTACAAATCTCATGCATGCATCATTATGCAAATTTGAATAGTGGAGCAAATGTTGTTGATGTCAATATGTCCATACAAGGATAAGCTAAACAAATGAAATATAGTCCAATTAGTAGTTTGGTGGGCAATCTTAAATAAAAGGAAATGCTCAAGGGAGGAAAGAATTCTTAAAGGTTATGGCAAAAATCTGACATAACTTCAGGAAAAGTAAAGATTTCTATTCAGTTGATCCCAAGACAGTATAATTCAAGAAGTGATTGATGATATAAATACCAAATTCTAAGTTCTCTAAAGCTACACGTCACATAATTTGATTGAAATTTAGGAACCTGGGCTTAACTAGTTTTGTAGTTACCCCAGAAGTTAACAGAGAAAGGAGCAGGGGGAAGGAGAATAAGAGAACGATGTCCAGAGTCAAGTATGCTACTGGAGACATCTATGCTAAGGTGATGTTAATTACCTCCTGACAGTACTTACTTCTCTCCCATGACTACAGACAGAACTTAAAACCTGGATAAATAATGAACTTCTAAAATGTGCTATGACCTAAATCCTAGCCTAAATGCATATAATGGAGCAACCTAGATATCCTATCCTAAATCCAGTGTCCACGCATCTCCTTGCTCAGACTGAGCAAATCTGTGCCATGTCCTCCATATGTATTTATTTGGTAGAGAAATCTCTTGTAGATTCTGGTGGACTATATTAACTCAAGCAACACAGTGGATTGGTAGCTAAATTTAAACCTCTCTGGAAGGAAACTGAATATTGAAATTGAGGAGAATCTCAATCCTTCCAACTCCTATCAGTCTGATGCCAATGCCAGCAATAGATGCCCAGACTCTAGAAAGGGATCACAGATCAGCAGGAGAGCATGTGAAGGACAGCACAAAGGAATTCCAGCAACTCCAGCCAGTAGGTCAGCTTCATCAGGGATCCAACTTCAATGACTCTGCAAATGCATGTGGCAAAGGGAATAAACAAGAGGAGCTAGAGGCATGCACACACCTGCAGGACAGGGATCTTATTGGCATCCCAGAGCCAACCACACCAAGCTGTGAAATGCAGTGACACACTGGAGGGAAGGTCGTGGTGGGGACCCTGAGAGGCTTGAGAGGTGCACCTGGGATAACCTCATGCAATTCAACAGGGTCAGGGTCCTGCACCTGGGATCAGGCAACCCCAAGCCACAGGTAGAAGCAGAGCAGAAAAGGGATTGGGAGCAGCCTGGAGAAGAACTTGGAGGTGTTGGTACACAAAAAGTTCAGCAGGACCTGACAACATGTGCTTGCAGCCCAGAAAGCCAACCTCATCCTGGGTGGCATCAAAAGAAGCCTGACCAGCAAGAAAAGGCTCCATGGAGACATTATAACAGCCTTCCAGTACCCAAAGGGGCTCCAAGAGAGCTGGAGAGGGACTTTTTAAAGAACATACAATGACAGAATGAAGGAGAATAGATTCAAACTCAGAGAGGGTAGGTTTAGGTTAGAAGTACAGTAGAAATTCTTCCCTGTGAGGTGTTGAGGCCCTGCCCAGGTTGCCCAGAGAAGCTGTGATTGTCCCATACCTGGGAGGATTCAAGAACAGGTTGGATGGGACTTTGAGAAACCTGGTCTAAAGGAAGATATCTCTGGCCCATGGCAGGGGGTTGGAACTTGGTTTGATGCCACAATCAAAGGGCCAAAGGATGCTTTGCCCTGTGAGCTTACACAGAGAAATGAGACACCTCTGACGGGGCTTTGGTTATTGTTATACCTTATGCAAAAGTCAATACATTTCTGGCATCCCAGCAAAAATTGAGCTGTTATTATTTTAACTGGATCTGTTCTTTTTTTCCTCTGTTTGATAAGTAATAGAGAGTTTTCAGGGCCTCTGTAACTTTTCTCTATACAGCACCACGATTAATGTAAGACCCAAAATCTCTATGCAGATAAATAGGCATTTTCTAAACAAACACAGGCAAAAGTTAGATTTGCATTTTCATTTTCTCCTATGCACTGGTGCACTGCCTCAATGTGGACAGCTGTTTGGGATGCCATGTTCTGCCATCCAGGACCCAGCAAGCACATTAGCTGCTCAGACATGGTTCCTTTCCTGACCAAACTTATGCCCATGTGTCCAGGTGGCACTCTGCCTACTCATCAGTCCAGACTCCTCAGACTGTTTCATTTGCAGGAGGTGGCAAACAGCTACAAGTGTGGGTGGTCAGACTGATCACTCCTAAAGAAACACACACTGCCATACTGGACCTCCCTTTGGAACTGTGCTCTCGTATTCAGTGCTTTGTGCAATTTTACATTTAACTTTGGTCACTGCCAACTACATGAGGAATAAAAAAGGCAGAGGGAAAGAAAACACAAAACTGTGTCTGTCTTTTAGAATGGCAGGTTATAATTCTTCCGATATTTGGCAAACCACAGACACCAGAGAAATGTAAAGATGATTCGAGGGTGTATGAATGCCTGAAGGTGCTATTCATGTAGGCAAATGCAGGGATTGAAACGGCACAGAGGAAAACATCACCATGAAAAACAAGGGGAGTGCAGGATTTCTGTGTAATCACATTTTAATCACAATGAGCTAATATGTATTTTAAAATGCAAAACAATCCCATAATATTACTGATCTTTCATATAAAGAATAATAATCTAATAGTATAATCTAGTCTAGTATAGATTGCTATAGCAGAAAAATATGAAAATATAATGTTCAAGTGAAAAATAAAAGCAGAGAAGATAGGTTATCTAAGGTTGTATAGTATTTTATCACACTTTATACAGGTGCTTTTTTAATGAACACGTGGAAGTATTCAGAATTTTCACTTTTCAAACAACTTTTTCCTCAAAAAGACCTTGACAGAAAATGTAAAATATAAAATAATTAAATCAAATCTCATAGGATGCCAGCAGATTAAGTAAACAGCAGTGATAATACTCCTTAAAGTAAAGAGTGCAATAAGCTTGACAAATAAAATTTTACTTCTGTCAATGCAATTATGAAATCCAGTGTAGAATACTCATCTGTCAACTCCAGAATCACACTGGAATTCTGCTATTCAGCTTGGGTTCAATTAGTTCAACTTTGGAACTTGCAAGGAGAAGTCTAGTTGGCCACATACCTCTTTTGCCCACATACCAGGGCATTGAAGTCACCCTCAGCATAAACTAGACAGGGCCCAACTAACCTTCCTCACCTTCCATAAGTGGGTTATACAATTGTTCCCTATGCTGTTACCAGGATGATTATCTAAATCTTTTAGCTGCTATGTACACAAAGTAAAAATCAAAGCTTAAGCTATTTTTGATATTTCCAAGGCTACATTACGCTGTTTTGAAAATTTGTTTTGAAATTCTTTTGCTGGCTATACTCAGAGTAAGTCATGATATGCACATCCTCTGCTGTCCTGGAAATGAGAAAAGGACAATATTTTGCTCAGGCCCAGCTCTTTATCCATTTACATGACACACTGCAGAATTTCCATTACACAGAGGTTTTAATTCTGGTGCTACCATTGACCCACCCAAGTCCTACAGTGACAGAGGCTGAGAATGGTAATCTTCTCTTTATCACAATTTAACTGTAATCTTTCTTTTCAACATCTGCTGCCCTTCCTCAGCAAACAGGGCAATATTTAAACCAAAATATGTCATCATAATAATACTACTAATATTTTTCATAAGTGTAAGAGCTTTCTTTCAGTACCAAGTGAGATGATTCTAGCCTAGCTGCCACCTGGTGAACCAGCAGTTACATTTAGATCACCATGCACTTCAACTCACACCATTTTCTAGTTTTCTGTTACCTTGTGGCTCAAGTGATATCAATTTAAATTAGACATTTTGCTGTGTATCCTTAAGCCACTTTATTCATTGGGGAAAAAACCCCAATCCTCTAAGCCCATCTGAAGCCATCTGTAATTTGAAAATAAATTCTACTGAGGACCCAAAACCATTACTTTTCTTTCTCTTGGCTGGCTGGCACAATTGATGCATTCAACTCCTTGCCTAGAAACCAGAGTTTCTCTTGTCCAAAATTGCTTTAACACTAAAAAGCTGCACCAGACTACATTTTCTACAACCAGCTGTGTCTGTTAATTCCACCAACAAGAGCAATGTCAAAGCTGAAAGCTGGTAAGGGCTTAATCAGTATGTTTCCTACACTCCTGCATAGCAATTTAGATGATTCAGACAGCACCATCATTTCACCATTGCTAAAGCCAGTGGTATTGCATTGGCTGCATAAATTTTGCAAAAAATTTTGGCAGAGAGTTTGCTTTAAACACCCTCTAGAAGGTGACAAGGTTATTGGGTGTTATTTCTTGATTTTTTTCAATTTATTTCTTGCAATGATAGGAGATTACCTTATACACCTTCACAGTCTAATTCACACCTAGCTCAATTCTTTGTCTGAAAATCTTTGATAGTGGTTTTCATCAGCCAAAAGTACTTTAAAAAGACCCAGACATATTTTATTTCTAGGAGAAATGGCTTTCAAATATCAGGTGAGCTTTTCTCTACAAAGGGTATCTTCATTTTAAATGAAGTTAACTGTAGAAAATCAGTCATGGCTCCCTCTTTGGCCCTTTCATCTTGTACACAAATATTTAGGTGTAACCTGGAAGGGACATGATGTCCATGTTTTTCCACCTATGGTTCCTTCTACTGCTATTTGAAATGTGGGGATGAGGGAAATAGATCCATAATATAAATAATGAACGAATAATAAAAAAAAAAAACCAAGTAGAAGAAATTGTTGCCTGATGTCTGCTTTTTCTTACTGGCATTATATTTTCCCCTTCAAGTAGTGAACTACATACTACAGTTTTCAAGTAAGCCTGTATACAGTTGTTTACAGCATAATGGTGTAATACGCAGTGTCAGCTCTGCAGCTCAGCACTGACCTTTCTCCTCTGCAGTCAGGACATGAAGGTCAAGACTATAGTTAATATTTTTTCCTATTAATAACCATTAAAGATTCTCAGGTGCTGCTCTTTTTCTAGAGAGGATAAGAACAGAAGGATACCTTTCTTGTATTCTGTAGTTTAGGCTTCACTTCAAAGGTTATCTATATTGACATAAGACTGGTTGGCAAAAGAGAAGGATGCACTTGAAATCGTACCTGCAATCACTTCACAATCTTTTATAGGAATGGTTGATACAATATAAACATTGTCTTGAAAATAAATATAAATACTGTCCTTGGTATCAAGGGAGTTTTTTCAAATTATACAAATAATATTATGTGGCCTAAATCTTCCCCTCTACAGCTGTTTATCATCCAGACCTCTCCTCACAAATGGAATACATAATGAAATATGATATAATTAAGAGAAAGAAGAAAACTTGCACCATCAGAGGAAAAAAAAAATCTCAATCAGAACATGTTTTATTCTTAATGCTGTGACTGTAATGAGACAAAACCAAGCATCACTACCCCAACAGAAGTACAACTCCCAGACCATTGGTACAATCCTTAACCCCTTCCCTACTTACGGATGTTATGAATATTTGAAACAAGCAAAACACCCGAGATTTCCCGGCCCCATTCTTTCTTTTTCTATGAAAATCAACACTTTTTGAAGTGACCTGGAAGTATGAAGCACTGCCATGACTCAAGGATTACATGGTAAGACAACTGAACCAATAAAGTGAAGATGTATTTAAAATGTCTGTTTTCACTAACTGATGTTAATGCCTATCATATTCTGCATAAGCCTCTTAAACTTTGTGTCTGTTTTTCATCTAAAAAGAAAGTATGAAAATATGGCAACTGGATTTTGAGGAAGATAATATGTTCTTGCATTTTTGCTTTTAATAGCATGTATTTTTTCAAGGTAAATGTAAGTTAAATACCAACACCTTATGGGATTTTGTAACATTGTATTTATTCACGTAATCATTTGTTAACAGCAGGCTATTTAAAATTTGAATAACTAAAATTTTAAAAACAACCACTGAGGTAGATGTCATGGATTCCCTTCCATAAACCAGTAACTACTCTCAAGCTCCTGCTGCCATCAGTGTTAGAGTATGCTTGGTGCTTTACAAGATCTCCAACAGCACTGGTTATTAGTGACTGACAAAAAGTTCTCCTTGCTTGAGGAAGATTTGCCAAAGTCCTTTCCTTAAGACTGCAAGTGATGCAAAGACTCAGTGCTGGTCTGTTCTGGGCCTGACTTCTCAGGAGCAGACACATTAAAAATATTTCACTGCTGTTGCAAGTAGTTAGTAATTCATTAGCAACCCATCTGGCGGTGGTTATTATTATTATTGACTTCCTTACTGTGTAAGTAAAAATTACTTTAGCTATTATTGCAATTGCACCTTTATTTTCCAGTTCAGCATTTTTCCACACGCATCATGGTGTGACTGTTCTCTTTGCTACAGTGTTCATCCTGTATCTGCCTTTTATACAAGTCTTAACTGTTCTTGGTTAGGCATGTAAACAAGAAGAGGGTATTTTTTTTAATATGAGGTAAATAAATTAAATGTTGTGACTTAGACTTTCACAGCAAGAAGCCATAAACCTCAATTATGATATACTTAAGTAGAAAAATCTCTCTCATCATGTCAGGGGAGAAACCCCATAGATTTCAATATAGGGAGGACATCACTCAGGAGTCTGTATCTTACATTACAAGTAATTCTATGAATTTCTATAGTTACTTTATTTGACTCACTTCCCTATGATTTAACTCCACTAGCATGACATATAATGAAACCCAGTGGGGAGCTGTATTTCTTTATCTTTCAAAGCAAAATATGACATTTTCAAAGTAACATATCCTGTCCTTAAAAGCTGTATTTTTCTTAATTCTAGGTAGATAAGCCAGGTATCCCTTAAAATTAGTTTTATTACTAAAATTATTTTACCAAAAATAGATCATTATGAAAACATTTGTCCACATAAAAAACAATGAACTGAACACTTTTGCAATGTGTTTAAAGTGTTTAAATTATTTAAATTTTTTTCTTAATAAGTTTGTTTGCTTTGTTAATTATTGATCATGGATGACTACTTTTTATTAAGAACATTAGTGAAAGACAGTGCATACAGTTCTTATAGTACATGTGTTTTTAATCTTGCATAGCATTTAGGATAAAAGACAGGAAAGAATGATCCTCCACAAAGTCATACAATAATTTTTATTTCACCTTTGTTCCTGTAGATTAAAAAATATTTGTGCATATTATCACAAGTAATTGAAATCCTGAGCCAGAAGGGGGAAATATTTACAGCTCTGATAAGTAGGAAGACTTCTCTCTGACCTGTGCAAAATCCTGACATCCTCAGTGAGACTACTGTCAGACTATAAAGTGAATAATCTTTTCATGAGAGAAAGGAAAATAAAGTCTTATCTGGAATATTATCTATAATACTGATCATGACCCTTTGTTTAGAAAGTTGAACTTCAGATGAAAAAGTGTCAGAAAGGGCATTAGACTGAGAAGGTGAATGGAGAGCTTGAAAGAGGTTAATAAAGGAACTCATCTCACTCACTCCAGCAAAATGAAGGCTGAGGGGAATTTGATGGCCTTCTCTACATGAGGAGAGAAAAACATCACTGAGAAGAGAGCACTCTACATTAATGAGCAATGGTGCCAAAAGACCAAATGCAAGCAAACAGATTATGAATAAATTCAAGACAAAAATTAGAACAGGGCTTTTCAAGAATCAAAGCCGTGAAGAAGCCACTTGCAATGATGGCTTATTTTCTGTCCTGTTCATCACCCAACACCAGGAATCAGTCTGTTAGCTGGAGAAGGCCCTACACAAATGACATAAGCTAAAGCAAAGGGCTCACCTTCAAGAAAACCTCATATAAACCCACTCCTTCTACTCCTTCTTGCAAATCAAGTTGCAAAACATTCAGGCAATGCTAGCATTTCACTAGATCAAACTTTTCATTCCTACCCCACCTCAGACCTCCTCTTCTTCCTTGGTCTCTTTCCTGGGGAGCAGATATTTCCACCCACTGACAGCAGCTCTGCTGCCATGTGCAACAGGTGTAATAATCTCACCTGACTCCCCCCAGAGCACTCAGATGCCTTTTCAACACCCATCCAGCACTCTCAATTCAGTAATTCTGCAGGACAGCAAATGCACTGCTTCATGAAGTCCAGTAAGAGCAAGCAGAGTTCATTTGCACAGGCTCCACACCAACACTACACCTTGCTGGCTGGGAACCACAGCCTGACAGACACAACTTCACTCAAAAACATTTGCTATCATATACCTGGCTGAAGGATTTTTCTGGTTTAATTGAAAGTTCAACCTGAAAATTTGTATCTAAAAGAAGCTGACAAAATAGGCATTCTTTTTGGATTTGAAGGGGTTTGAGCAGTGTAAACAGCAAGTCTTTCACAGCCTCTCATTTATCCTAACACATTTCTGTACATTTCTTTCTATGTAAAATTGGATTATAAATTTCTTTGGCCTTTGTCTCTGTTGATAGCCATTACTGTTGGTGATTTGTGATGAAAATCTGCAGGTATAGAAGTCTGTAAACACATCTAAAAATTAGGGCAAAAGGTTGGGTATATATAATTAGGAGTCATAGGATAATATTAAGAGAAGCTGTAAATACTGTGATTACTAGCAAAAACTCAGTGCCACTGCAATCTGTTAGTTTATCAGAAAGTCTTCCAAAAGATGCTATGGAAATTCCATCACTGCAAATTTGAAAGTGAACAACACTATTTTGGAAGGACATTGGCAAACTCACTGCAGTACATCTTTGCTCATAAACAGCATAAGGTTAGTTGTCCTCCTGCAAAAATACACTGAATTAGAACCAAAAGCACCATTCCACACAAAGATGAACTCAGAATCTTTTGAAAAGAGGCACCTATGTAGGAGAATGGTGTCTCCTAGTCTCTTACACAGAATGTACCAGTGTTTGCAATGCCGTTCCTAAGATCTGGGTGACCTTGTTTAAGTAAGTGAACTGAATACATTTCCAATACTTCAGATGAATATCCTAACTACCCCTCAGCTGTGTCTCCTAATCCTTTAGCAAACAGTGAAAATGAAGTGTTGGAACTTATTTCAAGTAAAATACTGATTGACTACAGTTTTTCCTTTCTAACACCAGAAGTTGCACTTTCGAGCTGTACTGACATTTTCTATACAGTGTTATATCAGGGCAGTCTAGATTATCAAACACTGGCTACCTTCATCCCTCATCTCCTGCTACTAAAAAAAGACTTGCATCTTAAATGTTAATTATGCATTTGCAGGCAGTCTAAATGACTCAGGGGACTGAAATCTGACTCTAGATTTTCATCAGCAGGTCATCAGTTCAGACCTGGCTCAGATCAGCAGTGGATGGAAGCTTCTACAATTCAACAGCTGCTTAAATGACCTATATGAAAGAATATAATATTATGTTATATGCAGCTTTGGGTGGAAAAGAATTTACATCTTAAAAGTCACATTCAGAAATGACATTAATTGGGATCCATGCTATGAAACCCTGGACAGTGGGTCTGGAAACTGAGCTCTCCTGTCTCTGCAATCTCCTCTGCAACAAGGATGGAAAGCCTTCATGGAACAGAAGGTGATTCTTTTTCTTTCATTTTTTCTTTCCTTTTT
>VXAC01004202.1:640923-730189 GCA_013399225.1 Rhipidura dahli | reverse complement strand
TTTTTTTTTTTTAATTTTCAGGGCTTCTCCTGTTCTTTCTCCTGGTTCAACAGAGAAAGGGATTCCTCAGTCAATTATTCATTAATACATTTAACTTCAAAACTGGGAGTCAGCATTGTAACAGACCCCAGATAATTATTCTGCACCTGATAACTTCCTTTTTGTGTGAAGAGCATAGGCACCAAGAAACCATCCTGATGAGTCTTCTTCAGAAAAATGCAAAATCAGAGATACATCAGACTCGTTATGTTGAAATAGGTGGTAACAACACTTCAGTTTTTCCTTTTCATAGGCTTTCTAGAAAGCCAGTTATAAATCTATATATTCATTTTTGCTGCTCCAGTATAACCTACAGAGAACGGAACCTACAGAATGGAAAAGCATTAGAAACCTTTTCTTGGATTTATGTCAAAATTTCAACACTTCTATGGATAAAAATCATTACAATCCAGACATTTATTTACTAGTCCTAATAAAAATAAGCAGCATTCTTTTGTATTTGAAATTCGGCCCTTGAGCAGTGTGAAGAGCCAAAACACAACTCTTATGGATTTCCTCCACTCCCTGGGGGCAGGGAGTCTTTCCATTGGTGTACAAATGGACGAGCTCACACCCCCACGAACTGCAGAGGCAGCCAAGGAAGGGAGATCACTGGTAAGGCAGAAAAGCATTTTGCTCCGCTTTATCAATTCTCAGCTTGACTGAGACTCCTCTAACTCGTGCCGAGAGCAAAACAACCACAGATTCAGCACAAAGTCAATAATTTCTTCAAGAGAAGTTCTCATCCCTGGTTTGTGTAGATCTTGAAACAAAAACTTAGCTCAGAAACTCAGGATCTGCATTTATGACTCTGCCTCTACAAATCATTGTTATAAGTACAGTTTAATGTACAATATTCAGTCCTGGCTTTGTACAACAGCAGTCATGAGCCTATGCACTATTTCTGGGAAGAAGGAAACAGCCCATCTGATGTGTGTATGCATCCCTGGGGTTCATATAAACACAAGATTTCTATGCAAAATCCCATACTCAGAACTATAGGCCCTGTGTACATACAAAATATGCATTATCTGCAGCCTCTTTTTCTGTAACTTGGCATATTGGACTGTCAAGTTTTGTGAAATAATTATTATAGAATTTAGACAAAAGTACAGTTCAAATAAATATATTTTTTGCTTTGAAGCTGTTGTTTGGTTTTAAGTTTTCAAGATATCATAGGTGTATAGCCTGAAAATAAAAATTAACTGTCAACAAAACTACTTTTAATTCTACATTCTACATTGGATGAGATGTATTCTTAATTCTTCTGCTGAAAATTATTAGCAGTATTTAAATAGCTAATAAAACCAGTTTTGCTGAAAACATACAGAAGATTATAATGTGCACATCAATCCTTAATCTGAACTGGACAAGATATTTAATGAATCACAAAATTTGTAATGAAAAAAATCTGCTAGTAATTACTGACTGAATACAATCCAGCACATTTTCTCATGCTTCTACCTTGTGTATGGTCAAGCTGGATGTTGAAAGACATCCTTCATGAGTCCCTGTGGCTCTGATGTCAAACCACAGTAGCTTCCTATGAATACTTTTACACTGTCACCCAGTATTTGAGCACAAGAACTACCTTTGTTTGTGTAAACCAGTACATCTGTAAGTACTGGAACCTCATGCCCAACTGTAATTTTTGATGACCAGGTTTTACAGAACCCAGTAGGAAACTGGAGGAAATTAGGTCCTGGAGCTCAGCTACCTTCATTGGGGAGGCAATTACCCTGTAGAAAGTGGAAGCAAAACACAGGAAACCAAACTGCTTCACCCTTTGTCATCATAAGTTAATCACTAAAGATAGTGACAGTCATTTGAGATTTTGTTCTGTTTAGTTTTCTTCTTTCCTGAAAAGCAGTTTGTGAAGTTACATACATTTAAATACACACAGATCTTACCTACATATACTTTCAAGCCAGGGAGAAAGCTGAAAGAAAGTGAATTCTAGACAGTCTTTAACTTCCAGAAAAAAAGAAAAGTAAGCAGGTCCATACTAAATAAAAATTCCCATCCTCCTGCTGTTTGGGCATTTCACTACCTTGTCTTGTCTCAAGTTACAAAACCCTCTGACCAGGGAAAATTGGAAAATTATGTAGCTCTAGTAGATGTGCAGCCAAATGGAATTGGCAGAATGGGACATAAAGGCTCGCCTGACAATACAGTGGGCAGGATGCCTCTGCAAGAGCACCTTTTCCTGAACAACAGAAAATCCTCCCCAGAAAGCTCTGCAGTCACACACACACACTTCACAAAAGATGGATTTTATACCCAGGTATGGCATACCTGTCTCCAGAGCAGGCCCAGCCAATCAGAATTCTGCTTGCATAAAAACTTAAAGCCCTGACCCTTTGGCGCATTGCAGATTCAGAAAAAGAGGGGTGACACTTTCTGTCAGAAGTTGAAAATGTTTTCCTTACTGAAATTCACAGTTTTAGTGTAGACATTGACACATCACAAAAAATATGATGGTAACAACAGATTATAAAAATGTTTACTAAATATGTAATTAACTTCAGGGTTCGAAGTCTTGTTGCTGTCCTTAAATCTAGCAAACATCAGCTGGCAAACAAATTGCATGCCTTAAAGCTTCTTCAGAGAAAAGCTGTTCAAGGTTTGATATTTTTAAACCCTGCAAAGCTCTCAGCTATTAGCAACAAAAATAACAGGAGTCAAAAAGTATCTTCTGTTATTGTCACAATTTAAAATTGAAAGTATTTGGGTTCTTTAGTCAGCTTTTGTTAATTGCTAGGCTGTGAATCCTCTATCCCATATTATGAGACGTGGAACACGAATAGACTCTGGCTGCTTCATGAAAACTAAATTTAATATAGAAACACCCAATGTGAAAGCTTGCCTTAACACTTCTTCTAAGAGCCCCTGTATGAGATAGAGGAACAGCACTACAGGGGAAAATAGAGCTTTCCACGCTATTTTAAACAGAACAGGACCTGATTCTTCAGTGTGCTTTTTAAATCAGTAGTACCACCGCCATTCAGCCCTTGACACAGGATCAGGCCTTTTATCTGAGTTTCTACATATTTCGGTTTCATAAACTGCTCTTAGTTTTATTCATTTTTTTCCCACCTGCTTTCCACCCTGTATCCAAGCAATCTTGCATATCAAATCAATCTTGCTTTTAACTTAAATCTCCTTTAATACTTCTTTAAAACTGTTTGTTCTTCAAAAATCTGTAATGTCTTTATATGACACAGACCCTAGTAATTTTTTTCAAATTGTCAGAAATAGAAAAATTATGTTCCCAATGTTTGATCCTTTCCAGCTTTGATCTCCCCAGTAGCTGCTTTTGTGCTGACTTTGTACCTGTGCAAAAGAATTAACAACAAGAATACTTAATACTCTCTCATTGTTAGCAAAATTTAATATTGTAAAAAAAGAAGTGATGGTACTAGAGATTGAAGAACAGAAGCTATGATACTAACACTGCAGTGGAACCTCCATAATCTCCTTTTCCCAATAAAATTTATCTAGATAACAAAGAAAGAATCTCACTCAGCTGCACCAGAATCAAGTGCACCAAGACTACTCAAATCTCAGATTTTGTAACTGTTTTTTCCTCTGTTCCTTCTGCTTTCATTTCCCTGCAACCTCTCTTTGTAGAAACTGGATGATTCTATACCCACACATCACATTTTACTGACCCTCAGAATCATCCCCTTGTTTTGCATGTGTTTACATTTATTCAAGTTTTAGCAGCAAATCTCCCCGGGCCCCTTTCAGCCTTAACTACTCTACAATTTTACTGGTCTGTGTTTCTATATTTCTAGGAATAAGTTGATTATACAGCAATTGCTGTGGATATAGAAACTTAACATATATGTAAGTAACATAAAAACAGCCTTAGTGAACACAAAAAGAGTATTTTGAGAACTTGCTTGGCATTTTGAAGTGTGCTAGTTGAAGCTAATATTTAAGTGCCACTTGGGAAAATTGCTCTAGCTCTCAAAATACAGCTCTGTTCTACAGAAGAAGTGCAAGAGAAGCATATATTCTATATTCAGACATCAGATTAATTTATCAGTCCCACAAATCAGTATCTATATTTCCTAAACAGTGAGAGTACAGCTCTGGACTTGAGCAATTATAGAGTGAGAATTTGCTCCTTGCTGGTTTAAGGAAAAGAGAAATATGCAGCACTTGCTAGATCCTTCTCCAGGATCATCTCAGCCACCTCCCCCAGGCTCCTGCACTTCCCTAAAGAAATTCCTGTGCAGTGGCTGTCATTGCTCTTCACCTCTCCCCTTAGCAGTCCACAGCCACCCAACACTAAAATATCTTCAGTATCTTTTGGATTTATTTGGCTGTTTTCAGACTGTTTGGTGCTGGACACTGTGCACTTTGTTTCCCTGCAAGATTGCTTTCTGGCAAACAGTCCCTCTAAACTGCAGAGCATTTTTGCCTTCTCTTCCATCTCTTTTCTCCAGATTGAACTAAAATCCATACAAGTGACAAGAAAAAGTTTTGCACTGAACACAGTGCTAATAGAGCAGGCTGATAAACTTTGATCATCCATTTAAATGGAGCACCAAGGAACAAAGATATGGCTACTTCTCAAGACAAAGCAATTTTTCAAGAGTGAATTCCAAGCAGGTGGTAACTAAGCAACAGCTCACCTGTACAGGGACTTTGATCACTTGACAAAGCAGATCAGAGCAACACAAGGGAAAGAGGACTAGAGATTACAAGAAAAAAGAGCCTTTTCTTGGCCTATCAGAGAGAAAGACGGAAAATAGCCTAAGAGATGCAGCAAAAAGGAGCCTGATGGTTTGGAGAAGAGAGCAGCTGAAGAAAGGAGATCTGGAACGTTTTGGTAACCACACTTTATACTTTGAACAGCTTATTTTATTTCAATATCTCTGTTGCTTCATCCAGTGATGACAGAAATATTTGGGGGAGCAAAGAATAGTGCCTCTTCCTCACTCCAGGCTTGAAAAAAACCAGTTTTTTTACCTTCGCATGGCCCATGCAGTACCCATGTGAAAGAGACCTTGGCCAGTGAGGAAGAAAAAGATGGGCTTGCAGAACTTCAAAGGAGCTGCAGAGACAAAACAGCAGCAAAGCTGGGGAGAAGGCTGATGAAGCCTAGGGTGCAACTTGCTTCAGGATCTAGTAACCAGGGGCACAGACTGAATTAGCAGGTACAAAACCCAGGGATGAAGAAAAAAATATAGGAAATTATGCATAGAAATTAGTCAATATACAGGAGATTAAAGGTATACCGCAAAAATAATATCTACAGTATATCAAAAATGACGGAGATGGGCAATAAAGAACAGATGGTGGAGGAGAACAACAATCATTTCCAAACACCTCACAAATCCATTGATTGTGAAGTTCAATTTTACTTCTTAAGGCTGGCAATAAAATAAGTCCCTCTCATCATTATTATTCCTCTATCTGCATATTGCAGAACTGTTCTGATGCTGCCCCCCCATATGAATTAAAACTGCATTTGCCTTTAAAGGAAGTTGAAAATTTGTCATGAGGACAAGATTAGAGCCTGGATTTGTAAGTATTTATTTTTTCTTGGGAGAACCTGAACTGGCCTCAGACAGGAAATGAATGTGGGCAATAGTCAGATGGTACTTTTTCTGAGGAACCTTGGTATCCTTTTCTAGTGCTTAAGGTCGCTCCACTCCTGAGGGAAAACAGGGAAGAACATTTTAATTAAAAATGAACATCCACAAAACTTTATAAGCCATTTTTGCAATTTCATTATTCCAGCTAAAGAAGAAAGATTCTAAAATATTATTAACATCCCTTAAAATATTTATTAAGAGAGATTTAAATTAGCTGAGTCCAGCACTATTGTAGTGATTCCATTTCTTTGGTATATCCAAGGTAAGGACTAAAATAATATTAAAAAACCAGCAAGAGCATTGATGATGCAACTGAGTGTTAGAGGTTCTGATTACCAGTTTATTTTCCTCAATAGTTGGTAATTATTAAAGTACAGAGTTTCTCCTTATTAAGGCCAGAGACCACTCAAGATGATCCTGGGGATCCTGAGCTGTTGGTTTTTCTCTGTGAGTTAAGAACAGCTGCAAACGACAATGATACAGCATAAAATGTCTTGTGTGTGGTGAGTACAATTAAAGATTTTCCCTCTGCATTTGTTTGAAGACTGACAGTTCAGCCGACAGGGCAGCCAAGTTTATGCAGTTTTCTGTAAGCTCATTGACAGTTTTCCCTGTGAAACTCTTTCTAGCTCTCTTCATCAGGTAAAACCCTGAACCTTTGTCAGACAGCTCTTTCAAGAGCAAACAGGATGAGGAGTCCAACCACGAGCAGCTATGAAGTCTCATTAAAAAAAGTCTTTCACACTCTGTTGTCCTTGTTCTGTATTATAATGATGGTTTGCCATAAAGTGCAAAGAAATGTTATTCTAATGAACAGAGGAGAGGCACTGCTACACTGAGGCATGATTAACGAGCTGAAGTCATTCATGAAGTCATTTTACATGTCTGGCTGGTGACCTTTGAATTTGAAGACTTGCATGTAAAGTATAATAGAAGAAATTATTTGCTTAGTACCCAATGTATTCATGGTTAACAAAGGGATTTGGAATGGGTTATGGTGTGGGAGAAAAGGCAATCCTGACACAAAGTGAGATTACTTCTTCCTTCCTCTCTCCTTTTCCATCCCCAGATTCAAATGCAATTGAGGGCCATGAGCTCCCCCATGGCTATGAGCACTTGCTCATATGCCATCACCTGACAGAATTCCCCTCCTTTGGCAAGGCCAGGGAAACTAGAGAACATGTAACAGCTGAGGGAGATTCTAACCCTATCTGGATTGTCAGATGACACAGAAGAAAACCAAGAAAATTAGATTTTCTGTTTAGATGGTTAAACTCCCTTCTTTAGACCACTTCAGAGGGCCCATGTCTTCTCCAGCCTGTGTACCAGCAACCCACACTGTCAGAAACAGCCAGCAGGCCCTTCCCTTCACGTGGGGTGGGGACAGTCCAAGCTATATTCCTAGAGAAATTACTGGAATTGCTTCCACTTTGTCCAGACTGTCCCAGTTTCACTAGGATGTCTGGGAACCACAACCCTCATAAGTCTACACAAAGCCAATAAGAGCACAAACCTCCACTTGGCCACTTTCATACATCCCACATGGGATCTACTTTTGTGGGGCTGAACAGAGGATAGAGGCTTCAGGAGCCTTCGTTCAAAATCTTCCTGTCTGCCAATTCCTTCTTCTGGCCCTTCTTCTCAGCATGTGAGATGCACCTACTGGCTACAGAAAGCATAATGATGTACCAGCTACGTCTTGGTGAGGCTCCAAAGAACTCCTGACCAAGTGAGCAAGGTGCCAGCTGATGCCAGGAACACTTCTCTCACAGCAGAATGAGAGGAACACCCCCTTGTGCTAAGAGCTGCAGTACTGTTTCCTGTATGTTTTTGAATATAAAGGAAGTTACCAAAGCTGATAGCAGGCAGGACTTGAAAGAGGCAATGAGAAAGGATCAATTAACTACTTTGTTCAAACTGTAATGATCAAAATGACAAATGATCAAAGGCAGCAAAGAACACTACATGTGGTGCTGCAAGAATTCAGCTGTTCTTATACACTGCTGCTTCCAGCGTGAGGTAAAAATGGAAATTCTACCTGCTCTGGCATCTGCAAGAAGTAAGGAGAGGACAGAAGCTAAAAATACTGTTAACCTAGTTTGAAAGTTAAATACTGCTCTAATACTGTACATGGAGAGGAAGTAAGAGCCTTTATTACTGTTTTTTGATTCTACTGCATTTTCACTCATAAATAAGAAAGAAAAGTTAATTGGATCTCAACCTTGAGTACTCAGCTGAGAGGTTTTCCTCTCCCCCTGCTATCCTCTAGTTAAGAGAGCCCTTTGCTTTTAAGCTGTGCAAACTTGCATTGCACAAAATGGTTTGGGCATGGAACAAAAGATATTTAGCACTTTTCAGTCCCAAAACCAAAAAGTGTAGTCAAATAACAGGAAGAGAAAGACTTAAAGAAAGTCTCTCCATACTTTTTAGAGTGTCATTCAGAATGGACTATTATAATATTAGCTTGTACTTTCATACCTTTTGTTGTATATAAATGAATTAACAAGAGAAAACCCTATTTCTTCTACTTTCCCTGCAAAAATAATGACAAACTCTTGCAATTAAACTCCCTTTAAAGTTTTCCACCTACTTTTGCTCAACTTTGAATTATAGAGCTTCCTTTGAACTACTGACTACATTATTGCCACAGTATCATGGAAACCTTAACTGCTGTAAGACAGTACAGTTAAAAGAAGCACTTCCATGTCCTCCCTCTCTGCAGCCTCAGCCTGTTCTTTCTTTCCTTCTTTTGTGATGGAGTTTTTGCAAGGTTGGATGGTGAGCCAGCCCAGAAAACCTAATTGTATCAAAATTAATTCAGCCCTATTTCGCCAGGATAATTTTAAACCAATTTTCCTCCCTTTTTTGTCTGTTTTTTGTGCCAGCATAAGCACATGAAAGAGGACAGGAATGAGCTTCTGGGGTCAAGGCAGGTTGGAAATATATCCCAAAGCAGTGGAATTGGCTTAAACTGACTTAAAGTGACAGTTAACCCACAACACAGTTGTATTATAATGTACATCATTATGTACAGATGATATTCCAACATCAACCCAATAAATTATTCAATTAAAAAGTCTAACAAGAGTGACATCATCACACAGAGAATTTCAAGTCTTTTATAACTCCATATTTTGTTATGAGGGGATTGACAGGGAAACTTTTTCAATCAAAACTGGGAAGTATTTTCAACACACAACATAGAGCTGCACAGGTTTTAAGCCACTTAGAGTGCCAGAGAGCACAGACAGGGCTGTGACAAGAAGTAAAAACATACTTGTTTTCCAGAGAGCCCCTCTAGAGTTGCCAGCTCTCTCAGCAGACTGAGCAATGCCACACTACAGGGAGGCAACATGATAAGCCCAAGGAGCTGGTATGACAGCTGTGAATTGAAAATTCACTTGTGGGACACTACACCAGGGATTGTTTTTTTCTTTCTGTGGTATGGAATAGTATCATTTAAATTGTCTAATGAGAGCAGTAGAAGAGCTAAGTAGAATTTGATATTTTGCCTAACGAGGTATGCAAAAAATTGCTAATGAATTTAATCTGCATACATTTTTTTCTAGCATACATATTCCCCTGCACCCACTCTAAAACTCATTTGCTAATGATGAATTTCATTTGTTCCCCCATCAGAATTAAGAATATTTAATGAATAGTAGTGTATAGTTAATTATCACATTCGTAAGTTAGACCTTGTTTATACTGAGGCTGGATGGGGGGAAGAGGTATCTCCTTACTGCAGCTGTAGCAGGGCAGAGTAGCAAGCACAGTGTAAATGCAGGCACTTGAAGATGAGGCTTGCAACAATTGCATAAACTCTACTGAGGAACCAAAGTTTGTACTTCCAAGGAAAGATTACTTTTCTAGAGGTATAAAGCACTTTTAAAACATAATACCTTTTCCTGTAAGACTACATATATTGAGTATAATCAGAACAGAGCACTGAAAAACCCTTAGCAAATCTGGGAATAAACATGTAAGCGATTCACTGTTACCAAGGATTCATTCTACTGCCAATTCACTGAATTTTCCACAGACTAGAGGGAAAACAAGAAATACTTTCTTCAACAAAGGAAATGCATGCAATATGACATGTATGTTCTTTCTGGGGTGAAAAAAGGAGAGGGAATATACCCAAAGTGCAACTCAGCTGTATGAGCACAAATCTATTCTTGGAATGGTGGGAAGCCACACATTTCTTTCTCAAGTATCTCAAGTCTCCCAAGTCTCTTGCCAGTGGCAATAATAATGGATTTGTTTCTGAACTATAGAAAATCCTCCTGCATTGTGCAATTATCCCATCATCCCAGTCAGTGAGCGTCTCTCTTATGTGTCTCCTTCCAGACAGGCAGAGTAGTTCCTAAACACAACTACCCTCTGAAGTATTGCATTACTATATCATACAATTAAACACCTTGCTGTAGGATTACTCCCCCTTAACTGTGTTGCCAAGAAGTTCCCATTCATTAAAACAGCACTGTCAAACTGCCTGTCTCTATGAGCAAAGGAGGAGTTGTGAACCAAGCAGTTCAAGAGGTGGGCAGCTTTACAGAAGCTACTTTCAGAATGAATGTTTACGGCAGGAACTAAATGATCTTTAAGGTCCCTTCCAAGCCAATCCATTCTATGAATTCCGACCATTCTTGACCAGTTAAATCCTAATTTAACTTCTGTAGCTCCTTTTTGTCTTTGGTGAAAACCACATTTTTAATTTTGATGGTAGTCAGCACATCTAATATAAATAACTAGCAAGGCATCTCTGGAGTGTTTGTTGAACAAAGGTTTGAAGGCAAGAGGAAGGAAGAAAAGAAATTAAAACAAGTGAGCATCAGTGAGCTGGTAGAGGTTTAAGCAAGGTCTGCCACAGCATTACCTCTGGATATCCTCATGGGGCTAAGCCATAAAAACACAAGTACAACAGAGAACAGATAGGTAGAAAATGGACAAAAACACAGCTAGAGATTTGAAACAGATGAATACAGCCACAGATTTCAAAATAAAATATTTTTGGACTTGCTGAATGCAACCATTCAATATAACTTACAAAGACTTGTATTCATTAGCAACATAGATCCCCACATCTCTTTTGGAGCCTATTGTAACCTGTATTCCATCTTTACTTCTTCCCTATAAATTTATATATCAAATTTACTAAAATTTAATGCATGGCTTGCTTGTCAAGTAAAATACCTCAGAAACACTTTTAATGACAAATAGCTACATTAAGTATAATCCCAGATCACACTTGTACCTGAGGCTTATCTCCTGAAAAACACAGACATTAGTTCCCATGATTCAATAGCATGCAATATTTTTATTTACACTTAGCTTATATAATCTAGTGTGCCTATGAAAATTATTTTAGATATCAACTAAAACAAAAACAGATTTAAACAGTGATATGTGTCCAGAAACTATTGCATCTCAGCTAACAATAAGAACTTCTTTCCTGAGCTACCTATTATCTATTCAGGAGACTGAAATAACAGGACCATCTGGCTACTTGCAATAAAGGTTACAGTGCTCACCTCTGCTGTCCCTGCTCTGTGCAGAGACAAGCATGGAGGTTTGATATTCCAGATATGTCAGGCTTGTGAGGCTGAACAGTTGCAGGATATACAGGAGCAGGGGACAGTTTATTCCTGTCTTTAACCAGCACATTTCAGGACTTTAGTTATTTGAATGCCCTTCATCAATGAAGTTATTCCATAATAAAGGGCAAGAATTTCAAATGAAATATGAATGCAGAGTGACTCCGTGGACACTTATTTTGAAAGCATAAGTCACCTTCAAAGTTGAAATCACATGGAGATAAGAGTTTCTTATTTTTACAGGACAGCTTGGTGTATCCACATCACACACAACATTTTCAACAGTGGTTTACATACGGAAGCTTTTTTGGGAGAAGCTGATACGAGCATAGTAATTTAATTTATCATGATATTTTGGTTCATATTTCAGATGAAAAAGTAAGTAATACATGAAAATTGCTTTCTGGTTTCCATAGCCCAGTCCATTTTTAAGAAACACTTACATGGGCTGGTTTGGAACAGACCACGTAACAGTTTTGTCCCAGGCTGTAAAAGCAATTCTTTCATAAGTGCTGCAAATTACATTATTTGTTGTTTAAAAGAATTTAAACTGTTTACAAGGCTTTTAGATAAAGTTCTTAGAAATAATATTTGCAAATACTTCATGATATGCAATATTAATATGTTTTTCTATATAATAATAAGAAGGTAATGCAGATATGATAAATACATTCTAATTATGAGCTACATTTGTGAGCCTGCCAATTCCCACTGAAATCACAAAAATTAGATGACTCCAGAAACATAAAAACTCTGGATTCCAAATCATTAATTTTCAGTAGTTAGAAAAGGGGCCAAGGCATAACTGATAACTGGCTGAAGGGTTAGTGTGAAGAATTCTTTTAAAAAGTATTTTATGTTCTGTTAATTTTATGTATTAAATGCCACTTTAGGAAGTTTGGGAGGTTAGCTGCACCAACTGGTTTTCACTGAATTAGAAGAGAATCCTCTCATGGCAGCAGGAATGTAAATCCAAAGGAGTAGATGAGGAGATACCTTTCTTTTAATTCTTTGAGTAAAGCACTGTCATGACAAATTATAGGAAAGAAACCCTGGAGCTGTGTCTTTTTTTTCCAACACCCAAGAACTTCAGAAAGAAGCCAACTAGGTCACAGCTAGCCACAACACAGTATATCAGTGTTAGGCAAATTATATGCAAGTAGGTTAAGTGATTCCATATATTCAGCAGCTTCTCTACTGACCATGTACAATGATTTACATGTGCCTACACTGGAATAATTATACAGTTGCAACATTATTCAGAACTAGAACGTCCAGGAAAGGTACATGGAAACACCTGTGGAACTTTCCATGAATAAGCAAACTGCAACATTTTGTGATGCTTAAGACCAAATACTTGACCTAAAGATTGACAGAACACTGCAGCATGGCTGGGGACATGACAGACCAAGTACAGCAAAGTTATTGGAAATGTTTATTAAATTTCTACATTGGCCTATCAGATATGTCACAGTAGGTTATGTCATTCAGGTTTCATTGTATCACATCGTGCCCGTCAAATTGTAATGGTGCCTGACTAGCAAAACTGAATCTAGAATAAAATTTGATTGTGTCTTACCTATTTGGGGATTTTGAAAAGCACAGCAGATTATACGTCCTTTAAAGTGTCATAACTTTCACCAGAAACTTCTTGTCAATTTGTTGTTCATCTGAAAAAAAAGAATATTCACAAATGAGTGCCACAAATCACACAAACATGCGGTAAACTGACACCAGACAAATTATAAAGTCCAGGTAACAGATGAGCTGTATTTATAACAGTGTCTGAGGATCAAATGGTGATTGAAATAAGATACTGAAAGTGGTTAGCTTTACAGCTCAAGCCTTAAAGCAGCAGGACAGGTATACCAGGCTCCCCAGGACACACTGAAGTCATAGCATCACACAGCCACATCTGTATATCTGACAGTACTGCTTCATGCTTGTTACCAACACAAACTTTTTTTTTTAAAAAGTGTCAGTGCTTAATGATTTTATTTGTATTTTGATGCACTAAACAGTGAGTTGGATGTCCACAGGATCACTACCATATTGAATGAAATAGGACCTGAGTCTGCCTTACTTTGCGCTCTTATTTTCAAGGCAGTTAAGCCACATGTACTTTCACACCACTAAAATAAAAACTTTCAGAATTGCTCAGATGGAATTTAAAGTTATTTTTTAAAAAATTCTTTTTAAAAGCATGTTTTACAGGTTGATTGAAATCAACTTGCAAACTATTCTAATGCTGGTGTGTTTCAGATTGTGTTGCTGGGCTTTAAAGCTGGGGAATCATCCAAACCACAAAAGATTCTCTGTTTCACAATCTTTTTGCCACCAAAATGTGTAGTTTGGCAGGTGTGCTTTTTAAGCAATCTGAAGAGAGTCAACAAAAATGGAAATGCCAGTTAGAGAGCACTACTGAAATTCTCTCAATTGCATACAGAGGTTTGAACCCTGAAAACAAAGACTGAATACAGAGCTTCACGTTGCTGTTATGGATGTCCTTTGTTTGAAAAGAGAAAGTGGCTGCCTGTTTAAATCTCACACGCAGGCATGTACACACATTTTGTATGTCACCAAGTAAACCCCAGGGTTCTTAGTTAAACAAAGTTCAACACTGGAATCTAATAAAAATGGTGAACATATCCCAAATAGCAGCCACATTATGGAAACTATTGCTGTCTCTTAAGATCAGCAAGTAATTAATGTCTTTTAAATTAAAAACATCCCAGAAACATCCAAAGATAAAGCATTTTCCTTGCAAGTGAATACCTATTGTGCAACATGTTAAAAGGACCAGATTTAGTTCATGTCCTTCTAAACACCCAAAATGTAGAAAACAAAACAGGAATGTAGTCTAGCCACATCCTGAAATTGTGCAAGCAACACACTAATTAACTTTTATAAAGGATACTTTTCTATATTTTGCTTCATTTGTAGCTGTTTTACCATTATATAAGACAAACTCATGCTTCCAAAATTATCTAATTGACGCTGAGGACTAAGGGTGTTTAGAAATGACTTTTTCATGACATTGCCACATCTCCGTTGGAACACAGGAAAACACACAATAGATGTACTCATGAGCTGAAAATAAATGCTTGAGGAAAAAATTAAATGGTGAGTGTCATTCAATTTGGCACTCAAACTACTTTTCACCTCTTCTAGAAGGCTGACCTTGACATACCATAATGTAGAAAGTGAATGATACCCCTTTTTCTGTCTCTAAATATCTTGCTGCTAGGAATATTTTCCCACTGTTTCTAGCACTGAATACTATTTTGTGTTATAGGTAGAGCAAATGAAGAAACCTATTTTAAGAATAAAATATTGCTCAAAAGGAGTAAATGTGACTCATTCTGATAAAGAAAAAAATTTTAAGTATTCAGAGTGAATTACAGGCAATCCTATTTTTAAATTAAGTCTCTTACTACTTACAAATACCTGATTAAACACTGATGCATAGCACTTGTTCTTCCTTCTTAAATTCAGACATCTACTTCATTTACATGCAATATTTTAAATGCATTTATTTAATACAATGCCTACCTCTGTACTACAAATTGCTTTTACTTGTCATGAATTCTAATGCTCATTTTTTATTCTGCTTTGAAATATCCAGCTACCCTTGGCTTTCTTTTCTCTCAGGCTTTGATATATTGGAATCATTTCCCCAGGCAGCAATCAGTGTTGATAAAAGAGTTTGAAACTCAATTCACAAACACATAGCATATTTGTGGGTAAGAGAAGTAGTACTTTATTTCCACTGTGGATCAAAACAAACACGGGAATACTGCTTCCAATAGAACTGAGTTCACACAGCAAGAAAGACATACTGTGGGTTTCATAAGTGGTGCTGATTTACAGCATTTAGGGGGTTATTTTCTTTCTGGAGATAAAGTTCTATGTGTGCAACTAAGAGCAAACCATCGCCCTCAATCACAGAAGTACACATTGATGACATGCTTCTTAGTGGTGTTCCTTCTGCTTTTCCCCTGCTCTTTCCCTCCCCCCTCCTGCATTTGTCCAGTATTTTCTGCTCTTCTAAACACATTCCCACAGAGGCACCACTGGTGTGGCAGAGGCTGAGGTGATCAGCCATGCCCTGTGCTGGGGTGGCTCCAGAACACCTGGAATCAGCCCTATCCCACATGGAGCAGCCACAGCTGCTCCACAGAGACCCCACAGACTCAGCTGAGCAGTGACAGGTGGGACCCACAGGATCCTCAACATCATTTTTCACCTGGCACTCCCCTCTCAGCAACACAAACCACCACTGTGACATCAGCCAGGACTTTCATGACACCCCCAGAACAACACTTGCTTTGTCAAACAGAAAAGCCCAAACAGCCCCTCAAAAATGCTAATCAAACTTGCATTTACCTTTCTCTCAGCAAGTGTAATTAATTGTGAAAAGAACTGTTTTACCCTGGTGCATCTGTGTTCCATATTTCAACAGCATTTCACATGTGCTGTAAACCAAATTGTCTTACCAACAACCTTTCAAAATAACAGATTAAAACAGTAATACATGAAATTACAGAATTTTGTTGTTTTTTTCCAAGAAACTTCTGGGATGCAAAACAGACTACTAATCTGAGTAAAAAGACAGGTAAAATTAGCAGATAGGACAAAGCCTTTGACTGTGTCAGACACCCACCATGATGCCTCTACATACCTGAGCCATTCTGGAGAATATGTTGTAAATATATGACAGAAATCCTTCCAAATGTAAAATAAAATAAAATCCCCTCAGGCAAGAGCAGCAAGTCTGCCTGGCTCTAGAAAATGCTCTGGCCCTGAGTGCCCGTTTGATAGGAGCACAGTCAGTGTCCTGCCCAGAACACAGACCAGCTGTGCCACAGGGGCTTCCTGGAGAAAGGGAAGGTATTTAGAGTGGTTAAAAGGAGAGCTTCCATGAGAGAGGGATCTGGGGTACAGCCATGACTTTGGATTCACCCTGAATCTGTAATCCTTTATTCCAGCTTCTTTCCTCAGGGTACATTTTCATTTGTATAAATGATTGGAGACCTAAAAGCTGCTGGTATTGACAAGTAATAGGAGCTGTACTTTAGAGTCCTGTGCTATTAGGATGTGAACACTGACACATCATTTTAGAGATATGCATTCCTCCTGATTTTTTAGACCTGTGAATAGCAGCAGAACAATCCAGTCAAAGAAGCTCTCCAGTTTTCCCATGTCCTTACCAATGGGGAGCTTGATAAAGTTTTTCCAATCACTTCACCAGGAAAATACAAATATAAGTCAACATTGCAAGGGGATGGATCCCTGTTCTCAGCTTTGCTTTCTTTTTAAAGTTGCAGTATAAGCAAATTAGGTAGAACTAGTAAACTTTGAGGAAGTTACCAATACAATCATAAGCTGAACCTCAATGAATCTAAGATTTATTCTGTATTTGTGTCTCTCAGCACAGACATTTCACATGCTGACCAGCTTGGGAGATGAGGTCAACATTCCTAAGAGTCAGGTAAATGCCAGTGGAACCTTTCACAGGCGCATCAGATTGGAACACACACCAATAGCAATCACACTTATAAACCTCACTCAATTACAGGCTTTTCAGCTCAGGATGAAAAACATGCCTGCCCTAAAGAAATGCATTTAGGCCTTCTCATTTCTGAGTGGTGAAAGAATTATGTCAGCCATCCATTATTGATCTCCTCAGGAAAGACAGCGTAAAACGAAGCAGCTCTGAAGATACAAACACAACAGGATTGTGCTGACTTGCCACCTTCATTTAGTGATACTTTTGCTTTAGAAAGAGTTCATCTTTTAGGAATACAGAAATATGCATCCAAAACATATATTTAACTGAATAACAATTAGTCTTCATTTTTAATATAAGCATTCAGGACATGTCTAAAAAAACCTATAAGACCACTTCAACTTTCTGTTAGGGACTAGTGATTGATGGGAGATGGTAAAGGCACACACCCCTTCTGCAGGCTCCTGGGACACAAAACCCAAACTTCACAAGATAACTGTGCACAGCAAGAGACATTAAAGCATATCTAGCAAATCATTAGTGCAACTTTCCTGCCTATTTGCAGGGAAAACTGTAAAAACTTCATTACATCACACTTTCCTAGGATCCTCTCCCACCCATCCTCCCAGCTTTTACTTAATTTTTGCTTCTGTTAAATAAAACTTATTTCTTACCTCAGAAGACATCTCACCCCAGAAAATAAATTAACATCTTTCTACCAATTACCAACACCTTCTAAACCTCTAGAGAAATTTTGCACAGCAATTAGCAACCTTCTGGGCAAATGTGCTCTAGCAGGAGAAAATTACCAGGATCCTCCCTCCCCAGCTTCTTCAAATACCTCAGTCTGCTGAGTCACCCTTTTGATGGGATTCACTTACAGATCGTTAGCACAAATGGCCAACACCTGGATCCTTGTTTTGGGGGTGGTGTCTTCACCAGGCATTTATTTAACAGGTTGCAGGTGGGCTTTAGAGGGTGGGGTTGTGAAAAAAGTTGTTTCTCTTTGCTAAACTATGAGATCTGAATAGCAGTGTATTTCTTTTTCTTCCCTCTTCTTTTTTTTTTTTTTTTTTTTTTGAAAAGGGCAATTTTGTCTTACATGGGATAGATGGGGTTGCACTCAGCAATGATTACTGGCAACAATATCTTTTTCAAAGGAAGCAACTATCACTGTGCTTGTAAAATTTAGCAAGTAAGGGTAAGGTCAACAAAGCACTTTCTGGTAGAGATTTTTCGGAATATGTCAGCAAAACAGAACAGAAAATTAAATTATTATTTATGAACAAGTAGCAAAATGTGTACACTGGCAACCTTTTAACTGAATTCTGTCTTTTCCAATACATGTTTGTTTTTTTTTTTTCATGGCAGTTTTTTTTTCACAATTTTATTCTGTGTTGGCCTTTGAGTTAGGCAATTATGGTTGGGGGTTTGGGGGATTTTGGGGGGTTTTTTGACTTGTATCTGAATGCTGAAAGAAAAATAAAGGGCAAAAGCTTTCTACCAAGAAAATTATAACTTAGACAAATTAGCTGTTAAATAAGTCATATTTTGAATAAAATATTTTTCAGCAGCATGAAAGGAATAATATTTAACAAGACAGTCATGTTTTAGCTATGAAGACTAGCTATGATAAAGTTTTGCTATATGTTTTTTAAAGAAGGTGGTTAGAACATGTAGTTCGTGTATTAACTGGAAGCTATCTGGTATCAACAAAGCCAGACAAAAGTATTTCTGCCTGAGGAAGGGGAGATTTTACCTTAAATGTCAGGGTGTGGGAGGGAATCTCACTGCTGAAAACCTTCCTACCTCTGATCAGAGTGGATACCACCTGGCTGGAAAGAAAGAGACTCTGGCACAGGAGGATCACCAACATTTCCCATTATTGAGTAAAGGAGAAGAGTATGTGTGGCACTGTAGGGGTGAGGTGGGAGCAGTGCCTTTCCCCTCTCATGCACACCCAGCCTGGGCTCACCCAAGGAGTGGCCCTGGTACCCAGAGCAGCTACCAGGACTCACTTCTGCCATGTGAAGGTGGCACTTGGACCTCTTCAGCCCCCAGCATGGGAGTGCTGGACTGAGCTCTGGCTGTGGGCCCCAAAGTGTAGAATTTGCAGAGATGCATTGTCTGGAAGGTCGCCTCATGTCAAAGCACAAATATTCCTAAGAAAGAAGTTTCTATAAGGGAACCAATTTATTCCTGCACACAAAAAAATTCTTTTTGGGAATAATTAGACAGTGTGTGGAGCCAATAGATTCTTACACTTAATTGGCCCATGATGTTGATTCAAGCCTATTAGGCTGGGAAGTTCCCTTTAAACACCAACTCTTGGAAGATGTCCAATACACTTATAAATTCTCCTTTGCTGTCACATGAATGAGAATCGTGACATACTGAGACTAACTTGTATTTGCATTTTAGCTCTTGCTTACCTGCAGATGCAAAGAGGGACTGCATGCATGATGGCATGCAGATGTAACCACCCCATTTGCATGTGTGCATTTGACATTGTACTTATGCAAATCAGGATCAAAACAGAGATATCCTTTTGAAAACACAGAGGGAAAAATGCAATCAAAAAGAAAAATCCAATAACTAGGGAAAATTCACAGAATTCTGATATCTGAACTTGTATTTGGAAACAAATATTTTTAGTTATCTTAGCAAATAAAAGGGAATATGAGCACAATAAATCTGAAGAATCAAAATGGAAATCCTCCTTCTACTTTCATATACTCCAAAGCTACTAAAGTCAGCAGAATTACTAATCTAAATTAATGGTAGTCGGTAATTTATTAGTTGTGAATAAACTAAGAGTAGTATTTCACTACTACAGAAGCCTTCTCCTCTGATGAATTAAGGTGTTCTGTAGGCTACTGAAATGTTCAGGATATTTATATCACATCATAGTTACTGATAGTCTGGAACCTTGAACTTAAGGGTCAAATCCAGAGCCAATTCAACTCAACAAATTTAAGGGCTCATACACACTCTGCTGTCTTTCTTTTTTCCTAAAAATCTCTGCCTTAGAAGACATAAAAAGAAGCGTCTTTTTGGTATTTTAAAACATCTTGAAAATATAATTACTAAGAAAGCCCCTGAAAAAATTTATTTACTGTTTCTTCTGAATGGAACATCAACAAGCTCAGTAATGAAAGATAGTAAAATGATGTATTTACTCACAACACTGTAATCACATGCTTAAAATTATCCAACTAGTACATTCATCTGTTTCCTACCATCTGGCCTGTGTGCAAAGAAATAAAAGAGCATATTAAAGACAGGGGTTTACTATTTGAGCCATAAACAAGGCTTTACACATGATAAAGTTTAGTATTCTTATATTTAAGCCTTTGTATTGTTTAGATTTAAGGATAGGGAGATGCTGGTCCAGTGAAGTACCTGAAAATTGCCCTATAAATGAAGAAATCAAACAAATGTGGATCATGGATAAAACACAGGAAGAAAACAGAATCATGTTTCCATTTACACTGCCTCAGACACTGGGACTAGTGCAGCAGAGCCATTCAAGCATTTGTGGGAATTTGCTGTAAGAGATTCTCTGACATGAGCAGGTCTTTGTGGAATAAGAATATTAAAATGTCTAAAAAAATATTTTACTAATGTAGAGGTGTCAAAAATTCCCCAAGCCTGAATAATTCCTCCCTGGAAATCTGAGCTCTGATTAAGTGTCAACAAGTCTAAAGGATGAAAGCAATTACTGCCTTCCTTTGCTTTCCACTAAATATCAAACCCAAAGCTGCCCAGGAGTGTTTGTTGCACTGGGTGTCTGTTACAGTGTGGCATCTCTCAAAAGGTTTTCTGAACATGAAACGGATAAGTCTGAAAGCAAAAGGGAAAATCAGCAGAGTTCTTATTGTTGAAACCAGCAAACAAACAAACACTCATCGAGAACACTCCTTGTTATAATCTGCCATACTTATTGTCTGTTGATAGGTTTGCAGCAAGCCATAAGGAAACACTAAAAGGACCTCCTTAAATTTCCATTCTGGGAACCATTGAGCCATCAGCCACAAGAATTATCAAAACAGTCCTCTGGATTAGCAAGTGTCATGTTGTCTATGACACAAGTTGATTGGTTCTGTTTGTAAAGCCCCAAGCGCAGGAAGGACCAGTCCAGTGCTATTGTGATAAAGAGGAAATCTGCTCAAATCACACCTGTATCACCTATATTGACACAACCTCCAGTACATCAGGAAGACAGCCTTATAGCTCTTATTCTCCTCATTTGTTAATCAGATTTTCTGTTTCTCACTACCAATCCTTTTCTTTTAACTACTTAACTCCTTGCACTAAAAAAAAAATATATGAATTCCATTTCAGACAAAATCTGTTCCCAACTGTTATCCTCCATCACTATTCTCACATTCTCTTCTCTCACACACAAAAAATCTTCTCTGACCCCTCTCTCTCTCTTTTACCTTCTCCAAAAAATAAATATATAAGCAGCCTTCAGCTTCCCTAGTGTCCCTTCCATGGTCACTGGTTACCAGGGAAACCAGATACTATGGTAATTCAGGGATGACAAATCATTCCCTAAACTCCAAACTGTATGTAAAGTCCTCATCCCTTTCTTCTCTAGGTGATGAAGTGGCAACAAACATAATGGCAGCAAATCTCCATCTTTACTCATTTGATCTTTAAACTATGTAAATCTGTATTTTCTCCATGCACCTCTTCCAGTTTTTTAAGTGCCCTGCTATTTTTAGAGCCATTTCATGCTCAGTCCAGGTTGTTCTAAATTAGACCTGAGTGCTCTCATCAAAGCTCTAATTGCACTTTTAATTTTTTCTTTTTTTTTAATGTCTGAAGTTATTCCAGTTCACAGTATAGGGATGCTCTTTTCAGCTGGAGGGGAAAAAAAACCTCCCCAAACCACATCTGATTATTTTCTGAGTCTCAAAACTATCACAGTCCAATATCATAGTTGAGATTTCTGTCTCAAGGGTGATTTTATGCAGAGTCTCTGATGTCTAACCAAAGATTAATTTTGTTGTCTTCCTTGGGTAAGGCTATGACAACAGTTTTCTCTCTCTCCAATATCTAACACTCATTTTCATGAAATGTGAAGGTACCCAAGTATGGTCTCATAAAATCAATGTGGTATCTCTTCCTCCCTCTTCTTTTGCTGGACTTCCTCTGAACTGATTCTGATAAAGGAAACTGGTTCCCAAGACACATTAAATTAAAAAATAAGAATACCATCACACTGAGGAAACAGTCCCATACTGACAAAGTAGCTATGGAGCTGCTACTGGTGACAGTAGTAAACAATGCATAGGGGAGGGACACAGATTCACTGTGGGTGAGGATTTGTCCCTTTGAAAGATTCAAAGCATGGGATCAAAGCACTATTTCAGTTCTCAAAATGGGATTTGAGCAGTACAGAAACATCCAGAGATCTCTATGGAGAAACGTTATTAAATACAGATTTCCTTTGAAGAAGGGGAAATATTTCAAGCAGAAATGTAAACTTCCATAATTGCAATTCATTGTTGATGCTGTGAGTATGCAGTGAAAGGGGGAAAAAGATGTCCACTTTCTAACATATTGTCCTTTTTAGTGAAAGTGTCCAATGTTATTTTGCCATTTTAACAAGACTGAATTTAAAAGTAAGCAAATAAAAAGAAATTTTTCTGTGCCATATATTTGAAAAGACATGACTTTGCATTGTTCTTCCAGCTATCCACAAGAAATAGATTCTTTCCTGACATCCACATGTAGAGAGAATCTCTATAACTTTCAGCACCAGCAGGCAAATCAGAAATACAGGATATTTTACTTTATACAGGTTATAAATTTTAGCAGTTTGCAGTATTTTAGATCAAAACTTCAAAGAGCTAAGGAAGGAATGATGCTGCTACCTTCGCATTATTTTTATGATCAAGCTTTAGTGTGTTGTAAGGTACATTGCTGAACTTATTGTGTAGTCAAAGCTTGTATCAGTTAGTAAAACTGATTAACCTGCCCTCCCCACCCACCCAAAAAAACCCTTATGCAAATTAGATTAATTTTTAGAGAAAGAAAAAAAAAATAACCAAAAAGAAGAACTAAACTCTGTGCTTTAATAGTCACACATAAAAAAGGAGCACATCATAAAATATATACTGTGTACTGTTAAGATACTAAAGTATTCTGCAGCATATAAAGAATTTCAGTTGGAAAAGAGAAATCCTTTATTTCCTGTGATATCATCTAAATCTTTCTGAAATAGCTGCTGCCCATAGAGAACTGGCACATGATCAATAGAGGTGGGGAAACCTCATGATCTTCTTCAGCATCCTGCAGGCAGTTGAACAAGTTCTACCTCCTGCAGGACCAGAGCAATGACCCAGTGTGTCTCATTTAACTCCCTCACAGAATATCAGCTCTTTCCACTTGCTTCCTATAAACACTAAGAAAAAGCAGGTTTGGTATCCACCCCTTTGGCCTACTTTCCATTTAATATGAATGTGCTTGAAAAGAATAACAAGTATCTTTTGTTGCATTAGATGTTAATATTAGAGGAATACTGCCTGTTTCTTACGTGGGTCTGTCTCCAGATTGGTTGAAGAAATGAATGATATATCTAAAAATAGCCTGTGCAGAGCTTAACAATTGTGTGAATACTCAGTTTTATGCAATTGGCTAAGTGGGAAATATACCAAAATCTGGTTTTCACAGACACACTTGGGACTGAGGAAACCAGTATTTTGGCAACATCCACAGCAAGTAGCTCGGGAACAGGCTCTTTTTCCAGAACACTTGTTCACAAATTCTTTTCTATGATTTCGGAATATTCTTTTGCCAGTAATGTCTTACAAATCTCACTGATTAACAAAAGCAAGAGCTGCTGAAGGTCTGCCCTCCCCTTTGCTTATTTGATGGACAGATCTGTGACACCTGAGCGAAAGGCAGAGCCTTCTTCTCTTTAGTTCCCAGAACAGTTCCAAATGCAGGTGAAAGGACTGAGCCCCAGCCTTGGGCAGTTTAGGGACACAGTGCCTGTCAGCCCCCCTGGCAAAGTTCAGCAGTGACCAGAAGGTGAGGGGCCAATGTCACTGTGCCCTACTGAGTCTAAGAGAGAGAAACTCGCAAACCGCTGTGCAAAAGGGCATCTCAGGAAAGGTATGATTAATAAATTTTTTAAATGAACAACTCAGCATAAAAAGGATTGCAGAAAATGAATCTGGAAAAGGAGTCTGTTCGTGAGCCGCTACATGTACAGCTTCAGAAATAAAGAGAAAGACCCACAGCCTCCAGGATCCCTCCTTGCTCAGCCAGTCAAGATGACTTATTACACCTGCACGCAACAGAGGAGAAAACAGAAAGTAAAATTACTTCATTGATTTTGTTTTGGTGTATGTAAATAACCTTATTGTCAGATCTGCCCTTTCCAGGAGAAAAAAGTTTTGCTCAATTTGCCAGTTGACTTTTTTCCTAAATCCGATTTTCATATTTCACAACTTCTCCACTGAGGACTCAGTAAATAGTAGCATGATTAACTGAAATTGTATTTACTTCCTAATCTATTTTATAGATTATTTCAAAGAGGTTTTAGAGTTTCTTAATAATTTTTTTGTTTCACTCTAATATGGTGATTTAGGAAAAGACATTCTCTTGAGAGATTTCAAGCATTTCCAGTATTTCTATTTTCTCACCACAATTGTTAATAAAGGCATACTTTTTCTGAATATCTTTTAAGCAAACAAAGCTCTAAATGCTTATACATGTTATATGTGTCTCAATTATAAAACAAATATTTTTTGGAAGTAAAATAATCTATACACCGCTAATTTGAGGAAAGGAAGCACAATCCATAAATCTATGGATCACTCTCTAGCCAGTTCATTTTTAAGCCAAAATCAGCCAGTGTTAGTGAATGGCTGGGAATATCCATGTGGACAGTCACTGGAGGGCAGAAGTAATAACCAGCCTGTCAGTCATCTTAACAATCTTCAACAAATATTGATGTTGGGGATAGATGCATACAGTATAATAGGCACACATTTAGAAATGTTAATAAAAATGTGATCTATTGCACTTTTCTCACTAAATACAAAATGCCAAAAATAATCTAAATAATTCTAAGAAAATTGTTTGCTTGGCAAATCCATCTGCAAGAGATGTGGAAATAAATCAAGGGTTCCTTGATGTGACATGGCATATTTGAACTAACAGATCAAATAGAAACACCAGCTCCAATTCAAACAGTTACAACTCAGACTCATTAGA
The DNA here is from genome assembly GCA_013399225.1 of Rhipidura dahli. Lineage (NCBI taxonomy): Eukaryota > Metazoa > Chordata > Aves > Passeriformes > Rhipiduridae > Rhipidura > Rhipidura dahli. The sequence goes on along the minus strand of VXAC01004202.1, from coordinate 705,200 downwards.
GACAAGAAAAGCAAATTAGATAAAAAATTTACTTACTTCAGTCATCTTTCAAAACAAACTGAAAAGTTAGAGAAGTACATTCTCAGTGCTCATGAGTCTAAGTGATGGATTTAATATGAAATATATCATTTTGCTATATTCTTCATATCTACAGCTAGTCAAAGTAGAGTTATTTTTTTGTGAGATTCAAAACAATCTTCTCAAAGCACTTCAAGCTCCCCTAATTACCAGATTATTTTTATATATCCTAGACAAAATTCCAGGTAGAATTCGGTGCTCCTGCCTATTATAAATAACAAAACCATTCAAGGACTGTGTGTCACTAATTCTGATCTTACAACTTAAATACAGGTTGAGCATTAGACAAGATTCATATTTCGTATCTTGTCATGATTCCAAGTCAGCCAATGAGCAACTGTTGTCCTCGAATATCTTATTTGTTTTAAAACCCAGTTTGGTTTCATAAATTTCTATTCCCAGAAGTTAAATCAACTGTAACAAATGGTAATACTGAGTAAAAAGATACTAATTATTTACAATTACACTAATCATGTGAACAGGTATCTTCAAGATGGAGCTGTAAATACCCTCCAAACTTTAGCAAAATGAAGAGAGTTCAATTTGAACTATAGATATGGTGTCAACTTCTGTTTTAAATTGAACCCACAATCTTCTACAGGCTGTAGATAAAGCAGTTAGGTAAATAACACAGAAATTGAAATATGCTACAAAGGAGACCCAACAAAAAAATTTGCTACATACAAATAAGATTATAATGCCATGCTATTGTAAAATAACCCATTAGTCTGTTGTGAAACAAAACACGTAAGCAGGTTTCAATACCCTCTGACTTTTTCAGACCATCATTTTCCACAGATTCATCATGAACTTTATATTTTACTTTTTTAATTCAAATGTTTGCATGCCTCCACAGTGCAAGAGATCATTTAAAAAAGGAAAGTACAGAAAAGTATACATTGATTAAAAATTATGAGACAAAAATGGCATGTATGACATAAATGAAACAAAATGGCATGTTCTGCAACCCAGCAAAAGTAAAACCAAAGCAGCAAAACTTTGTAGAAGTGCAAAGCCTTTTCCATAGAAAAGCAGAATTCAGAAAACTGAATTACAAGTAGCATTCAAAATTGTTATCTAAGAAACTCATAACAAGTCTGTCATTTAGAGAGTCTGTGTCTCTAGCCCCTACTGCTTTGAGTCTAAGGGCTTCTTCATGCAGCATGCTGTACATACTATTTCCTTAAATAACATTTTCCCCACTGCCTCTCCCCAGGCAACAAAGCAGCAAATGCAGGCAGATGAAGATCATACTCACAGCAAACAAGCAAGGACTTACTCAGAAGCAGAAGTCTGTCACTTGTAGAAATCCACTAAAGGAGTGTCTGAGCAATAAGCAAATTTCTAAAGATACCTAAATGGTGATAAAATGATCAACCCTCCCGTGAGAACTAAATTCTTCAACTGAACTAGTGAGGACAAAAGTACAAGTATCTAAAGGATGTTCTGAGGTCACTGAGCAGGACAAGCATGTGCTCTTCACTTACACTTCAAAATAGTGTTGTCATTTTCTTGGAATGTTTCATACAAGGTGACAATTTCAAGCACAGCAGTCTGAGAATTAAACTGAGGTCAGAAAAACCTGGCCAGTTAATAGCAACCCCAAAGCAGTCTGTTCTATACAGGGCAGCAGCTTCAAATAAATGAGATATATAAATATTTAATGCAAATCCTTACTTTTGCATACATAAATGTAGCTCTTGGCCATGTACAGAAGCCTGTTCTTCCACAAGTTAAAAGAATCCCAACAGTAAGAAAACAGAGACATACTCACATATAAGAGCAAAGTCACAGAAACTCATTTAGTTATGTATTTATTATATAATTTGGGGGTTATGCTTAGTACTCTGAATTGACTTATTCTGTTTGATAGAACAAAGTCTCAAAATGTTCATGTAAAGACAGAAGAAATCATATTCAAGCTTACAAAAATGTATTGCTGCGAGGGGATCTCTAACACATTACATTTGCATACACAAAATACTCCTGATTTTCTGTCTTTAAACGGCTACATTAAGCAAAATGGCATTTGCATGTGAAAAAAGGAAAATACTGAAAAACTTCACAGTAACATATTTCTCCATTTTGCATGTAAAAAGCCTAAGTAGTAAGGGAGTTAATGTATTAACTATTGTGCACAAGATAGGTAGAATTACGTTAAACATTTATTAGAGTTAGCTCAGTTATATATCCTTCTTCCAGAGATATGTTGGATTCGCATGAAGGGCCCAGATTGAAAACTTTTAAAAATATAAACTCTATCAGAGGATTTATTATGTAAGCACCACATCCTCAAATTCTGAAAGTAGGACTCTCAACTCGTGAGAATTTCACACTGAAAACCTGAAGGACGCCCAGCATGACCGGCAGAACAGACATCCTTGTGCACAAGTGCCATGAAGGACTGCACTGACTGCATCAGTAGGTTCCCAGTCCCTGGGCATCAAAGCTTCCTGCATTTCAGTAGTGGACAAAACCATCTTTGTATATGCACCATGTATATGCAAACACTGTACAAAGACATAACTGTGCCTTTAAGAATAAAAATTATACAAATGCATTACACATAAAGAAAAGGTGTATATCTTGCACCAAACACAGTAGAATTAAGTACTTTTCATAAAAAGTAGATCCTGCTTCATATACTCAGATATAAATACATCTGCTAAAAAGTGTGCATAAATTATTTCTTTGGTTGAATTCTAGCAGAATAGCAGATTTCCATCACTTGTTCCTAAGGTAGTCAGCGTAATTGTTAAAACACAGCAGTAAGGTCATTGTGAAAAAGGACTATGTTACAGTAACATTCAGAGGCAGCTATTTCTCCCAAAAGATACTTCCTGAAGGTACTGAGACACTGACAAAATTGGACTTTTTTCTCCTGTGACAACCGTCAGTTTCTTCATTCCTTTGAATATTGTTCCTGGTTATGTTTGTTAGCGTCCCTAAATCTCAGTTTAACTGCTGTTATTGATTCTTAAGGTCTGAAACACAGCTCTAAACAGAGTTTTTGCCAGCTCCTTAAGTGTCTTTTATATAAAGCATTACGGACATTGATATATTTGTTTTCTCTTTTGGAGAAGTACAGATAACTCTATCATTCTATACATCACCTTCATTGATTGGTTTATTTCTAAAAATATGTGACAATTTACCTGCAGGACACTTGTTCCTAACTCATTAAGAGCGATCAGTAAACCCTCTGGTGTTCATTAGAAAGAAACTTCTGTACACAGCAGCAAAAAAATATTTCCTTCAACAACAGTGGTTCAGCACTTTAAGGTGGCTGTAAGGTCAAAGAAATAGAAAACAAATACATTGACTGTAATCTCTACTGTATCTCCTTATTCTGAGGTCATCCTGGAGGCATAAGGGTTTGATTCATGCATGTTGGTTAAATTCCCTGCAACCCTTTTACCAAGTTTTTAATAATATTTATTTTCTGGGAGTTCATAAATTCTGAAATTTAGCAGAGGTTTCTGGTGAAATAATGAGCCAAAATATGACAAAACATCAATCAAAGGAGCTTGCGGCTTCTGACCCTTTCTGGGCTTGGTTTTATGACTTTCATATCTTTGAAGTTATGAAAAGGAGACAAGATATGACAGGTACTGTGCTTGGAGAAGTCACTTAGTCAATTTAATTCCACCTGTGAGCAACACCACAGAACTACTTCAGCAAAATTTGAAAGTGTTCAGCTCCCTATCTTTCTTTGACAGTAGTAACACATAAACACTACAATAGCTTGCAGGTATATTGGGCTGACTTTCTTTCAGTCCATTGATGAAGTGAAGGATTTAAATAAAAATGCAACATTACATTTCACCAGTACAACCCATCAAACAAAATCAGAGATAGCCTTCAGAAGATCAGGAAATCTATAAATGCAATGCAAAATGTAATTGTGTGAAGTCCTAAAATAGTACCAGTTACTTCTGTAAGATGGATGAAAAGAAAGAAAACAAATCCTAATATATATCATAGGGGAGGCTCCTCGTGTACGGAATTTTAGCAAAATTAGAACTGCTTGCTCCCTTTTAGTTGTTCTAGAAGAGGAATGCAGATAAAAAGTCTTGGTTATTTCCAGCTTTTGAGCTGGTGAGGCTTAGGTACCAAGAAATTACACTTTCTCAGGCCTTTTTATGAAAGTCTAGATACTTGATCAGCCCAAAAGATAGAAAATTTCTAATTTTAATATGTTTTTAGTTTTTTCAATGAGAAGATTTTTGTCTTTGAACAAGTCATACAGGATCTTTCTGAAGTCGGTGAAGATGCTTCAATTTTCAGCAGAAACTGAATCAGTGCCTTAGGGAAATAAGATTGCCATGTTGTTCCTTTGAGAAAGGGGAGAAGGTTTGAAGAGTTGAAACACAGTTAAAGTTACAAATAAGTTAAAAGAAAATAGGAAAAAGCAACTGAGGCAGCCTGTTCAAAGTCTAAACTGCAGCTGTAGGAGTGGCATCCTACTACAATTTCATGTGAAAATTTATAGACTGAATTACAGAGAAATATGTGTAGACTTACTTTAATACTTTTTTTGCATTTAAAATATTCATACTCGATACAGCAAAGATAACAACAGAAGTCAACATATTTCAGAAACCAGACTTCTGCAAGTTTGTGGTACATTAGTTGAGGGTAAAGCCAGAAGGCAGGAAAAAAGGATGAGGAAAGTAAGTGTGGGTCTTTCTGAGCCAATTTTCTCTCCTGCCTGAGGCTGCCACTTTGGTAATAACCTGAGTTTCTAACACCTTATATTACACAGGAGGCTCAAGCCTCTGAAAAGTTATGTACAATAAAAATCTGAGAAATGTGCAGAGAGTAACGATATCTGTTAAAACTTTAGGCTCAGCTCTGTTAAATTTAGGCTTGCTGATAGGAATAAGTTAGTGGGAATACTGTCATTCAGAGGCAGACAAATGACATTTCAGTTTTAAGGGAGGGGGACATATGTGTTTGTGGAGGAAACAGGCCCAAGCCTCTGAGCAGGCCAACATTGAAACATCAACCCACATTTTACTCTCTCAACAGATATTTTTTGAACCCTTCGTGAATTATACACAGACTAGAGATAAATAGGCAGCATATTAGGAATTTTAGTGTTACAAGAAGAGCATTTATACACCTTCTAAACAATTTTCATAGGGCCAGCTTCCCATCAAAGACAGTAAAATAGAAAACATTCTCAGGAGCTTCAGCCGTGTGTCAGTACGGATTTCTTTATTTAATTTTTTTTTTTTTAGGCACTTTACAAATCCAGTACAAAAGCTAGTACCTCTGCACTTAGCTCACTGACAAATCTATTAACATGGCAGATGCTCTCCTTGCATCAAACATCAGAGGTCTTTCACGCTTAATGGGCAGAGTCTTTTCTCATTCTGAAACAGAGATTCCTGACAGAGGAGAGAACATCAAAGCACAATGAGAATGAGATGGGGAGCAAGACCCAGGAGTTCTAATCCATTTATATCATCCTGTCTTTCAATATTGTGAGTAAATCCCCCTAAAATGAATGCAGCCTATAGTGGAAGTTAATCCTGATCTGTGAGATTACAAAGCTGGAACAGGGAGCTTCACATAAAGGATAACAAGAGGATGGGTGTCAAGTCTGTTCCTTACCAAACAGACCAAAGGAAAAAAAGTGGAACAGGAAACCTTGCTCCTTGATGCTACTGTGAATGCATACTCTGGGAAATTTTAATTCTGAGAACTTCACAANTATATGTGTGTGTATATATATATGGCAACTTATGCAATATTTGTCAATGCCACACTGTGTTTGAGCTTGTTTAATTTCCATTTTTAAAACTGATTTTCTATATGGATATTCTATATGTTTGTTTACTTACAGGCATAACTAGACAGAATAATATATAGGCTATTTTTAGCTAGCAGTTATGGATCTTCTAACACAGAAAAAGCTGGTGGTTACCATAGGAAATTATTATTGCATTATGTAAACCACTATGCAACTATATCAGAGCCCATGAAGAACACAATAATATTTCAAATGTTAATTCCTTGAGTCATGATTGCCTAGCAAATAACCTCTTTCACACTGCAAGCAACTTGAAAAGCCAGTATGTTTTCTGCAGTACCTCAAATGTTCATCTCCAGTATTTTGATAGTTCCTCAGCCCACAAACATTCTCCAACAGCTCTCAGTGCACTGATTTTCAAAAGGAATCAGGGTTTACCATGTAATTATTTGTACACAATCATAGCATTGAAAACTATTTTAAAAAATCCAATCCCTGTTACCTGTAATAATTTTGAAGCTGTGAAATTATTTCAAACTTTTCAGCAATAGAGTAATTTACTTAACTAGAACAGACACAAGATACTTGCATTTAAATAAAAATTCCCCTTAAAATTACTTATAAAATTAAAAATGGATTTTCTAAGACTACATAACTCTATTATTTCCCAAAGCAGAATAACATTCAGTTTGTGCCTGATACAACCTCAATAAGGGCAACAAAAAAAATTATTTTTGAGCTCAAAGTCACTTGAACCTGAACATAAGGAGCAGATCACCTTCACTTAGGAGAAATGAGTAGATTGAAAATTCACAGAAAGGATTTAGCTTTCTTCTGGTGATAGTCCTACAATCACCATTGAATAAAAATATGCACTGTGCTTTTACCCAAGTTGTTATGGAAATTTCGTCTCCAAAATTATGGGATATGATTAGTCTAATTAGAGTAATGCAAAACCATACTGCATTCAAACACAATCTCACTAGGACAACTGCTGTCAATACCCCGTCAAACACATGTATTTTAATTTTTGTATGTTACTTGGAGAAAAACAATATTCCCAAATTAGGAATGACATAGCACACAGATTACTCATGCAGAAGGTGCTAGAGCAGTTGAGATATATCAAGATGTCTCCCAAAAAGCAAGAACTAATATGTGATCTCAGCAAACCAGAAACTAGTGGCACATAGTGCATGTTTATGTTTGATTTTGCATCAACATCAAAATGTGGGTGTCATATTTATCAAGCACTTTCAGAAACACAGGTCCTAAACCTGCATGTAGAACATGGCAGGGAATACTGCAGGGCAGTATTATGGGGTTTAATAATTCCAGAGATAAGCATAGATCCAGTATAGGCTTTACAGTGCTTTTACAGATAGCATTGTGTAATATATATAGTTGAGAGGCGATAAAATTTGAACCCTGGAGGCAGAAGTTCAGTGGGGAAGTTTCTATTCTGAGGTACTGAGGCTGAATTGGTCTGGCTCCATCACAGAACCTCACTTTGCAGCCTAATGTGTATAGATCAGCCAGGATAAAAACTGTGCTCCTTGTTCTCAGTGAACATTCACAGGCAAAATTGAAGGGAGGTAAAGTTGAAAGCAACTTCCCATACATGATCCAAAAGCAACAAATGGCCATTTTCTCCCAGCTGAAATGCAAAAGAAGGGGCAGGGAGAGAACGTGAGTATGTAGAGGTCAAGCCCTGGAACATCAAGAATTTATAATGATTATTTTTAAACATTCCAATGCCAACTATTTTCTCCTTCTCAAGGTATTTCAGGTGAGTACACAGGGATACAGAGCTTGTGCTTAGGCATCTGTATTTTCTTCTAGGTCAGATTAAGCTGATGTAATAAAGTAATGGAAAACCACTGATGGATCTTGGCTGAAGACATGGGTGTCAAACTTTCTTTAGATAACAGAAACGCTGTTTGACAGAGAAAGGTATTTGTTAGTGACTTTCCATCTACTACAAAGCACCTTGAGTTGTCTTGGCACAGTGACTTGCCATATGGAGTGATGTGTGACCTGTGTTAATTTTGTTCCTATCAAGATATTTTGTTCAATTTCCACAGAGATGCTGTGATGGAAATTATTGGCTACATATGGCAGCAGGAATACACGAAAATTTGCAGCCTTTTAAGGACATTTAGAAAGGATCATAATTCCATAACAAATTCCCAACAATTCTTTACCATTGTTAGTCCCTGCTACCAGAAAAAAAACCCCAACTTTTGGTAAAAACAATAAGATTGCTTCATTTCCCAGTAATGAGACAATTAACTAGGATGCCCTTTACATTTTTTTCCTAATGTAAAATATTTGAATATTCAAATACTGTTACATTAGGCCCTAACAGCAGTAAATTTCTTTGGTGAAACTCTTCCCCTATACTTAAAGCAACAACTCTTCCCCTATACTTAAAGCAACAATAGGCAGCAACTATTCTAAAGCTTTGGTCAGCCCTTGTTTCTATCTCTATAATGGACAAAGTTGTTTTCCTCATTGTTTTCAGTGGTGACTCTCAAATGACTCTTTAGACTGTAACAATATTTTCTCTGAATGCAAATCCAGCTGTTAATACTCAGTAACATCGGTCATTCTTTAACGGGTTTGCTCCCAAATCCAGATATCTGAGAGGTATTCCATCAAGTTATCAACTTATCAGTTGTCAGCTGGTGAATTTCAGATAATCACAGATCACTTCCTATCAACAACTACATATGTTCTCCAACAGACTAATAAATTGGGTTTATTTCTTTCAGGACTTTGATTATCAATGTTACTGTATTTACTGTATTTTAAATATACTTTGTACTTCTACTAGTCTCTATTTTCCAGTAGAGTCCAAAGGCTGTTATCAAAAATATCATTATAAAATAACTTTTAATAGTACTAATAGTATGCCTTTAAGTTATTTTTAAAGACTAATGGTTATATAGCTAAATACAGTAAGAAAAAAAAAAAGGATACATATAGTACAGCAATTTCTTAAAAAATTCCAAAGTATTTGGGTGATATCCTACTCTGTTACTTGTCTCAGTGTAAGTCCAGAGTCAAAATCTGACCAAGCAGAAAATTAATTGAAGCAAGATGTTTGATTATAACTATGAGAATTTTCTTTTCAACAGGCTTTGTATTAATCCTTTTTCTAGTCCATTGGGATGACCATGAGAATATTAAGGGAATTATTTGAAGATGAGTTTGATTTAGTCTGAAATATCCTCATTAGTGCTGATGATCATCTCACTGTACAGAACCCACATTCACTTTAAAAACAGCAGCAAAAATATGCAAGGCTGAGAGCCAGAAGTAGAGATAAAGTTTTTGCTCACATAAATTGCAATAGCAGTGAAGTCAGCAGAACTGCAGGAATCCTTTCCGATCATTTTTATACATTAGCCAATCCCGTTTGCTTTGGAAGTGTGTCCCACATGGCACTGTCCCATCTGTCACTGAGTGGGTGGGCACATGATCATATGTACAGTGATAGAAGAAATATGACCAACTGCAGAGTGAAGAGAAATCTGAAGAAGAAGGGAAGTAATATGACTTGAAGTTCTCCACACACAGTAATGACCTTCATCTAGCAAGAAAATTCTGGCAAATCCAGAATATTAAAAATATTCTAGGCAGCCTGTGAGAAGCAATGCCATACATTCAGACAATTTTTTAAATGGTAGCTCAATGCCATCCCCTCCCCCACCTTCTCTCCAGTATTTTCATTTACAGAAATACTCATAAAAACACCAGTATTTCTTTTCCCAGAGCAATGTAACTATATCCAACACCCCAGGTTGGTATCAGAAGTCTACTTTAGCAATACTCCTGTGTACAGTGTTTATTACTTTTAAGAAAGAAACAGAGCTAAGGCTACAGAAAAAGTAACATTTTCAACATTTTGATTATATAAACTAATAAATATTCTCCTCCCAGACCTAGGATCCTTGAAGTCAATACTTTCTGAAAATAAATTGTTTCTTACTTTCCATATTAAAAAAAGAATTAACAATCAATAGAGAGGCCAAAAGCCTTTCTTCACAAAATATTTTTACAGCACTTTTTCTTTTTTTTCTACCTCCTTTTCTGCTCCTGAAGGACACTAAACATTAGAAAGTTCTAACAATCACAGCTTCAAATGTCTTTGCAAATTCAGTTCAATTTAAAACATGGACCCCTGCACAGCGGTGACACACACATGATTTCATGTATTTGCTACAGACAGCTGCATTTCCTTTCCCTCATAAGGTTTATTACCTGTCCTCATGGTCCCTGACTTTAAATAAGGCTCTGACCTAGCAAAGCCTTATCCTATCATATGATCCATCACATCTTCTTCCTGCATCGCCGATTTACAGTGAAGTACCAGATTTATTGAAAATGTATGGCTTTGCTGTGATTTATATTTGTGCAACTCACTGAATCACAAGAGCTATTAATTCTTCAGGGCAGGAATCATCTCTGATGATACATCTGGTAAATGTATCACATTCATTCAGTAGCTACAGAGTCCAAAATTAGTTTTCAGTTATACTGAAAAAACAGTATCAATAATCAATAACAACAATTCTTTTCCAGCTTTATATTTATGCAATAAATAACATCTGCAGTGGTTGAGGGATATACAGTCATTTTCTGCAAACTTTAAAGTTTTATATTACCAAAATTAAGAAGAGGAAACCCTTTATGTTATTATAATAGAACAGGAACTCTGCTTAGCTTGATAATTATGATCCTTCAAGGCTTCTTGAATTTAGTGCCATCCTGAAGAAAAAGAAATTGGAAGGGAGAATAGCCTGGTTTTATTTTTTCATCTCTTTCTTCTTCCACTCAGCCTTTTGAAGAAATGTCATGCTTTCCTGTGATAAAAGTGCAATGAATTCTATGCTACCCTCTCCCATTTCTCTACAGTTCTGTACAGTTAGATTAATATGATTAGGAATGGAGTACAACTGTTTTGTTGCTCCCTGTGGAACTTAAAAAGGAAAATTGGACAACTTGGCAATGCTCATTTGCACTCAGCAGCTTGACTAAAATCTGTCTCAGGATAAATAACAAAACAATGTGAAACAAGTTTTAGAACAAACTGCTTTTCACAGGCCTGGGCTGTTCTCAGCATCAGCTGCTTGTTTGAATGTGCTTCAAAAGAATATCACTCACTAACTAAACTGGCAAAGCTCTTTATTTAATGTAGTGAGATAACCCACTGGACATCTTTCATTTGTGGAATGATGATAATTTGAAATCAAAAAACAGTCAAAAGCAAATCCCAGAAAACCATCACAATAAAAAAACCCATAGATAAAACTATTAAAAAATAAGATTTTAATTAAAATTTACCAGACTGCTCCTAACTGCAGTGTTGGTGCCAATACTTCCTCAGCAGTGGAAAGAAATCCATGGTTGCCACAGCTCTCACTACACAATAACTACCAGGAAATGCTGGTTTCTCAGTGGTGGTGACAGTAGGATACCCACTGACTACAGGACCAAAACCTCATTAATATGGCCTCTCATTATACACAGCAATCACTATTTATATTTCATGAGATCATAGATCTTTGATGTGTAGTTCAGATCCCCTTTGGATACAGAAATTAGGGGTAACCAGTGAGGGACGGTAATGGCATGAGCTGCATGAGATCACCTAAGCTGCACTCCCACCATGTTGGTTTTCAGCTGGACAGCATTGAGCTCACCGGCTGCTGCCAGGCCTTTGAGTATCTCCAGCTGCAGAAAAATGATCCATAATAAATCATCTCTTGGGATAAAAGATGAAATGACCCCCAAAACTGATTCCTAGCACTACTGACAAAGTACAGTTGTAGGATGAACCCTGAAATTTTTACTGTGAATTAGTTATTCATGCAATGAAATTTTTCTTCTTGCAGGATGTTGCCATCCTTAAGTTTTGGTAAGATTCTGGAGAAATGCTTGACAGGGAGGTATTCAATTGCTGATTGGCCACACCAGTGTTCTTTTGTATTCCCCATAAGGTAAGAATATGTTATAGAAGCACCATATGAAATCTTAAGTGGCTATTGAACCTGGTTATGTTTGTAATTTGTCTTGAGACACAAGCTTAGTATCCAGATTTCACAGATAACAGAGAAAGCCCAAAATTATATGGGTTTCCTGAACACATTCACAAACCCCACAACTGAACAGAAATTGAATTCACTAATTCTCCCTTCTAAATATGAAAAAAATGTAGAGGGTTTTGAAATTTTTGTCACTACAATTCCTAAAATTAATTCTTTTTAAAACTGATCATTGCATCTATAAAATAAAATATAGCTACTAAAATATTAGTTTGCTTTTGGACAGTTTGTCCTCTGCATTTGTTAAGAGAACTTTTGTTAAAGAAGGTCCTAGAATTTAAAGTAGTTATTCCAATAAATAAATAAATCTAACTACAATTATGAAACACGACTCTACAGATGGACCAATATAAAACTAATGGTTGGAAAACAACTTAAGGGAAAAAAGAGAGAGCAAGAAACTGCTGCAATTACTGTCCCACCTTTAGATTATTAATCACAAGGCAGCTGCCAACTGCCCTTTTATGCTGAGTTAAGTTGTCACCCAGGTTGTAGTTTTTATTTTATTTGCCACAAGTAAGCTATTACTTCAGGATTCAAATTCTTCTTTTAAAAAATGACTTAAGAATTGGAAGTGTACTTTGCAAACTGTCTTCTCTGGAGCAAAAGGTAAGATTAGGCATAATCTCCATATCACACCAGTGCTCCTAGAACAAGGGTTATAGTTAGGGGAGGTAGCAAGCACCATTAATGCTGAAATGAGGAGATAACACATATCAATACCGTCTGAAATATCTGGAGAGTACTCAGTGGTGGCTGTAGACACATTAGTAGAAAGCTGTATAGCTTGAGGTAAGCAATTCTGGAGAATGACACCCAGCTTTGTTGAAGAATTAATGAAATAATCAAGGAATGTGCCTGAATGTATGGCTATTAAGCCTGATTATCACTAATAAAATGTAGTTTTTAATTATGTGACCTGTTTATTTCTTAATGTCTTAGCAGAATAAAACAAAACACAGCAGAAGAATTTTATGAGATTTCCTGTCTTTAAAATCAAGGGCAGATTCTAACTCACTTTGCAAGTATCACTTGCTCTGCTGCCAACAGACTGCAGTTACTACTATTATGACTGGCATCAGTGCAAGCCCTTTAAGCTCTGAAGGAAGTAAATAAAGAGAGTAGCAGAAAATTTAGCACAAAATGGGTTACTAGCAAACCACAATAATTTCCTAGAAAAGCGTGAGATTCTTAAATGAAAGAATTTTGTATCTCCTGAGGCCAGTTCCATCTCTCAATTTACCCTCTGTTGTACTGGAAGGGACTCTAAATAAGCCAAAGAGATAAGCATTAAATCTACTGCTTTAAAACTTTCCATCCTCTCATTCAAATGGGTTCATTAAGTAAATCTGACATACAACACTGAGAACTCTTTACATGCTGCAAACATTTCCCTACAAATCAACAGTAATAAAGAAATCCAAGCCTGATCCTACAGCTTTTATTTTGAAACTTCAGTGAGAAATTAAGATTTAATCTCATCCAAATTGAATTAAGCACCTTAAATTAGCAGTACAAAATCAGGATTTCTGAACCCTCATGAATCTAAGTGACAGGTGAAGAAAGACCTCCAGCTCAGACACATGGAGTACTTGATCAAGACAGAAGTGAACACAGCTCACTCATATTTAAAACATTCTTCCATATATTTTTAATAAAATAACTGATACAAATTCAAAACCAACTTCATAAATCAAACATTATTCAATGGATGAGGCTTCAAGGTTTCCCCTGTTATGGCTGTGAGCGTGCCTGTCTCTGAGACAAGGGTTTTGCACTTGAATGCTTGAGGTTTTATGAAAGGTTTATTGGATTTCATAGTCCCTTAAGGGGAAACCCTTTAAATGTCTTTGCAATTATAAGTCTAATAACAATTTCAGCTCTTGGACAGAGCCTTGACTTGACAAAGATAAGGAACTGGAAGTTGCTCAGTCAATACAAAGCTATTAATCTCTGTCACCTCGCTGTCATTGTGGCTCAGGGAAACAATGTAGTTTCTTGACCTACGTGAAGCCGTGTAGTGATTTTATTCAGGATGTCAGCATTCATCAGCACAGATTTTGTCACACCCCAACTCACTTGAAGAGCTCCCAGGTCTTTATCTTGACTGCATTGACACCCTTCAGATACCAGCAGTTTGTTTCAGTCTCTGCTTATTATTATTATTTAGCACCTTCTCATGCGTAAAAGCCTTCAAGAATAAAGTTTTGAGTTGTAATATAAGCAGTTTCATCCCTGCCTTCTGTGTCCTCAGAGGACAGTTTTTAGTTGCCAAATGCGATACGTGCTTGCATATTCAAATTAAGGTTAATTTTGTTCATCTTCAGGAAAATTGGATTAGTATTTTTCCTTAGTGGTGCGCTTTTTAATGTCATCCTTCTCTGATCTTGAAATACAGTGTGAGAACATAGATCAAACTCTTAGCAAATTATCCTGCCAATGTTATCACAGGAATGCACAATTAGGGTGGATTTGTCTTAAATAAGCTGAATTTATCTTTCTTTCTTGGTTAGTGCACCCTTGCTGTAGGAGAAACTACAGCACTGATTCATTAATGAACCTATTCCAAAGTCTTGGTGAACAATAAAAAGACCCCTCACTTTCTTCTGGAAGACTTTGGAGAAGACTGCAGTGATGGTTTAACAGAAGTATACTAGTAACATGCTTACGTTAATATTAAGACTTCATAAAATATCACATGCCAACAGCAAACTGATATAAAAAGAAGTAATCTAACCAGTTCATTCAGAATGACAACTGCACTCAAACCTTTAATAAATATTTCCTAAAGGGATTACTGAGTAATGAAAATGTGTACCACAAGAAAAGCTAAATAAATTATGAGTGATGTAGGAATGAGGATTAGATGGGTTATTTAAACTGCCAAACACCAACTTATTATACTAAACAATATATATGAATAGTAGCAAAACCTAACAAATACTAGTAATCTCTACAAAATACTTCGCAGTACTCTTCAGTTACACTTAATGGAAAGTAACTTCACTGACTTTAGCAAAATTATTCTAGAATTTCTCTGAATAAATAAGATTTTCAAAGTGAAATTACATTCTACCAAATTTGCAAGGTTGATAATTTTATATTGTATAATGAATATGGATGATACATTAAAACTTCAAAGGTGTTTTGTTTCTGGATTTTGTGGTTTGTTTTGGGGTTTTTCTCAATGAGTATTTTGAATGCAAGTAACTACAAGAGAAAACTAACTAAAATTACAGCAATCAATTACTTTTCTTGCAGACAGTCTGGGGGGTTTCTATCAACTCTTCTTTTCTTTTATCTCTTCTCCTTCACTCTTCAGGTTGTTCCTTTATGATGTTCCCCTCTTTGTCCTACTACCCTTGTATTCTTACTCCTTCTTGCCCTTGCATCTGTTTCTACTCTCCATCTGTTTTGCTGAACAGGTTGCAGAGCAAGTTATATAATAACTTTCAAATCCTCCTGCTGAAATTGGCTGCAACCAGCCTGCTGCTCCTACACTTGCTGAGTCAACCTGCTCTCTTCAATGTAGTCCTTCCACTGTGTGAGACTGACAGAGGCAGTGCTGCTTCAGCAAAGTCACCATGAATAAAGGTGAGAGTGGGCAGCTGCAAAAATAAGCTAAGAATTAGCTTCAAATGAAATTTTTGTCTTTTTTTTTCTCTTTAGGCTTCAGAGTATGAAGGTTTTGATGTTGTTTTATAATGTGGGTTCACCTGGTTGAGGAAAGTAGTTCCATTACTTTCTTTTCTTGCACTGGACAAACCTAAAATCAATTCACTCAGAAGACATTCTTTCATGCGTCTTCTGGTAGCTACAGAAATTGAAATTAATGGGGAAACTGAATTAATGCATCATTTGTCTTAATCCCATCAAGGCAAGGATCTATGATTGTTGAAGTCCAGAAAGCTGTTCCCAGTAGCAGGGGATTAGCACCTACAGGTATAGTTGGAATTGCTGGTTTTCTTCTACTTTTTCCACACTAATATATTTCAATTATACCAATTGCCAGTATCTTTTAGTGTATTTTCTTCCTCAGCTACTACTCTCCTTCCTTTCAATCTTACTGTGGTCTTTATCTTTTCCTCATCAGTAGCATTAATCACATTTTCTGACATTACAGCCATTACTAAGAAAGAATACCAATCTTGTATATTGTGGGTATGCTTCAAATGTTGATAAATCTTTAATCCAAAGTCCTTCTCCCTGTTCTCTGCACGTATATATGTGCATGTATTTATGCACACATATGTGCAGCATCCATCACAAGACGCCCCTAGTTACTCAGGGCTGTTAATACATGACAACAAAAGGAACAACACAAAGGCTAATGCCAGTGATAGAGCCAAGGATTGTATCATTCATTCTGATCTCTCACACTGTTTCATTAATACTTGCTTATCAACACAAGCCAGTACTTTTCATCTTTCTGGGCTGGTGCCAGCACTACATTGCAGTTTGACCAAGTGTACTGCAAAATGTGCACACTCTCATGCCCTGATACACTGTGCACAGCTGCCATCTCCTTTTAACCTCTCTCAATGCAAATTAGATGGGGTTGACAGGAGAGCACAAACAGATTTCAGGAGGTAACATTTTTGTACAATAGATGATCTCATTATTAATTTAGCATTTTCTTCTTTTTCTTACAGTGTCTCCATTCTTGAATTCTGCTTGGTAGTTTCTTTCCAGTACTTCACAAAATTATATTCCTGGGTATGCGCAAATCTTATTTCTCATCCTCTCAGAAAAACACCTCAGGTTTTGGTCTTTGTTTTTGGTTTTTTTCTATATTTGTTCATTCTGTTATTCAGTATTTATCCTCATTCCATCTCACTTGGCCAAAGCAGGTTTGCTCAGAGTCCCTTAGATTTTCTGAGGAAGATACAGATAGTATCACATATGATCCACCAGGAACAAGGTGTGAATTTATGGCTACTGATCCTGCTCAAAGATAGTCAAGTTCATGGTAAGGACGCAATTCCATATGCAATCTAGCAGTGCCTGTTACCACCTTCATGGCCCATTTTCTGGGCAGACAGATGAGGCATCAAATATTTCCTCCTGACTTGCTTCTCCTCTTTCTCATCACTTTTGTAGCACTGAAAGGGTTCACCCCATCTCAAAAATACAAATGTTTTTTACTTCCTTGGGCTCATAGGACCTAAAGATTCTGAAGCAACCACTTCCTGTGGTTTCACACCACTTACCAGTTCCAATGTTTCTTAAAATGTCACTGGCTATTTTTTGCCTCATTATATAATAAATTTGAAATAACAATACTTCAGCTGTAATATATGGTGATTCTTGAATTCTGATGCTCCTTCTTTCACTGTCTTTATATTGATATACTTCATATTGATATTTATATTAGTGTACTAAGGAATTAATCTCTGTTTCAATTTTATCTTGCTGGATATGATTTGTTTGTAGTGACCAAATACTTAGTGACTGCTAAACACCTTTAGTATCTAGGAGCAGTGTTCTATCTAAAACATTAGATAAAATGTTAACAGTACTCTTGCTTATGTGTGTCAGTTTGAACAAATCAACAATAGCAAACAATGTAAGTAGAAATATGTATGAATATTGTATGATAATTTACAAATGACACAATTCAGAAAATATTCAAATATTCATCCAATTAAAGATAGAGGCTTTCTGATCTGGCACAAGGAAATTCTCTTTGTTTCAACGGCTGTTCAATCCCTCAGTCTCTCTGGCTAGATGATATTTATGTGAAAAACGCTTTAAGAGCACAATCTCTGTAAAACCATAATATCTGATCCTTTAAATCTGAGTATATGTTAGTGAATCTGGCATTATAAATTTTCACTGTATAAATATTTTCATTTATAAGTTATGTTGTAAAAGTTAGATTGCACTGTAAACCCTTCTCCTTTGCAATGAATAAAACAGAAGCATATCCAGAAATGCTTCCTGAGCTGCAGATACTGTAAATCAGTGGAATTGCAGCATGTGGAACAATGCACCTCTCCCAAAACGCTTTCAGAAAAAAATGCTTCATCTCCTTGAAACTTGTTAATAAATGGGATCAGATTTAAATTTATTTTAAAATAATTGAGAGTGCATTATATAGACAGATTTTGTAAGTCAAAGAATTTCCACTGGTTTGGCATGATTGTTACAAATCAACATTTCCAGGAGTGTTTTCTTTTGAGCAAGCATTCTGACACAATGCTACTTCCCATTAAATTTCAATTTGTTTTAAGAGAGTACAATAGTTATTAGTGATTCATAGTGAAGTAAAGAAGAATCAAGCCAAACATTTCTCATTAAATCTCCAGTTTACTTTGACTGTGCCTCACTTCATCATTTTGAATAACACTTCTCAGGAGAATTCACAAATCAGTATTTATGCTAATTATTTTCAAGATTTTTAGAAAAACTTGCTGTTGGTACATTGAGTAATGAAAGAGGAGTTGAAAAACACAGTGTTTCAACTACAAGATGGGCCAGTAGAATAGTAGCACAACAAACTTTTGTTTGACAAAAGGCTGGGGCAGTTCCAGTGCTCATTCACTGGATGTTAAAAGCATGAGAGGATGAAAATTTTGCTTCATGAAATCAGAACTGAGACTGAAATTTACTGAGCTCCCCTCCCCAACATATATTTATTTTTTGAATATTATTATTTATTTTAAATTAAATTCTGGAACAAAAAAGACCTTGGTTTTATGAAATATTTCAAATGCAACAGAAACATGTAGACTAGAATAATATCATTTTCATGTGTTTGTGTTTTAGTTTTTGCTCTCAGGTGAGCCGATTTCTATCCCAATGCCTTAAATAAGTGTCTCGTTCTCTATATCAATAAAATCACAAGTGCAAAATGAAAATGAAATTCCTAATATATATCAGAATTTGGGGAAATAATATTCTTCTTATATAATCTGAAAGAAATTCTGTCTCACTGAAAGCAAGTTTAAGAATGTAGATTTAGTAGGAATTGCCCATTTATTGTGTAGTTAAAGCTAAATGAAAACGTCATCCTAGTGATATTGTTTTCATTATCTCTGGTAGGCTGGAATCTAAAACCTTCAGTTTAAAGGTAACTATGACTTGAGCTAGGTAGTCTCCTAATAAATATGCAACACTTTGTTCCTTTCCCCAGTGAAACTCTAATTATTCTCCTTACAATCTGCAGTAGCTCAAGGGAGAGTAATGAAATAACCTGTATTTTTGTGTATGTCAGGGCCATAGCAAGAGATCTGTCCTGCCAGAACACACTGAAGTCCAGTTTCTAGTTTCCATTGGGTAAAGACATCTCTACAACAATCTTGGTAGGATAAAAATTTCAAGGGAAGTAGAATCCTGGCAAGGAATAAGTAGAATTCTACTATGCTTAAGATTTGAGCTTTTGAATTTTCACAGCTCTCATAAATAGGAGTGTGTTTGGCTTTATTTATTCACAAATCATGGATTTGATCTCGTTCAAGGATGAACCATTCCAGAGTGAAAAAACATTATGCATTAATTGCCCTTATACAGCTGCTGGAAGAATTTGTTTTTCATCTCATGTCTCATTATCCACCTTACTGCAGATCCGGGGGTGTCATAACCATAAAATGATCCAAGTGTCCTATTATTGTCCTGTTACTGAAATGTAACGTGACTCTTTAGGTTCAGATTGCTACTTGACCACTTTGCATCTGGAAGTTGTTCCTATGAACAGAAATGTATTTTTTCACTTGCACACAGAAAACACCAACACTCTGGAGTCTTTTAGCATAGGAACTAAAAAAAAGGTCTTAAAAATTAGTAAAGGTGGCCAGACATTAAAAGTTCCTTCTTTGAAACAGAAGTTACCTACACAACACCCTAACACCAGCAACACAACATTCTGTAATTAAAATTCTGAACAGAAAAACAAGAGTGCCCTGATTATACAGGGCCAATGAAAAATGGGAGCAGTGTTTGGAATCTTTCAAGCAGACAAGGCAGTGATGCTCCATAAAAAGACAAGGGAAGGTCACGTTATGTTAACTCAAAAATAATGAAACTAGAGAGTTCAAATACTACTTTCTAGCTGTGGCAGCAGACTACAGAGATGGGAAGTATTTCGCCTGTTTTGGAAGCCAGTCTTTGGAAGTCCCAAAGACTTTTTTTGGTTTTAACTCTTTAGAATTTATGCACTTTGTGAAGAACTTCAGTCAGGAAGTACAACAGATTCATCTCCTTTCTCCTCTACCTGATCTCTTCTCTATTGCCTTTGAACTCTGGGTGAACTGGATTTGTTTTTAAGTTGCATATCTACTACTTTTTCATATGGCCTCTGACAGTGCACCTATTTTGAAACTGGATGTTTATACAAGAAAGAAATTTTACTCTTCAAAAAGACCAAAGAAATCTCACGTTAAATACAAACCTGTGATATAAGTCTGTTTTGAAGAATTGTGAAAGGAAGAAGAGAAAATTGGTGGTATTTTAAACACTAAAAGCAGTCTACCTGACACCCAAAATGCCATTAACACAGAATTCAACAAAAAGATTTGTTTGAATGAAGACTGCAGGATTCACCACCAAACCGTTTTCTAAATGGGAAGCTTATCAGTATGCTCTTAGTCTGCCCACTTTTTATTGCATTCTTCATAAAGACAAAGGGAATTCAAATGTAGTCTGGAGGTGATTGACTAGAGCTCTGCAACTGCACTTACACCAGGTCTACATCAGGTCCTGTTTTAATACACACACACACAAATCCTAACAAAGCAGTTAAAAACATCACACACAAAAGACCAGGAAATGACAGCAGGAGTCACTACATACTTTATTCCAAGAAGCACACCCTTAAAAAAATCCACACACATCATTACCAAATCTGCTAAAGGCCAAGTACAACTCTCAACTTGACCTGTTCCCCTTAAAAAAATGGTCTGTTCTACAAGATAGCTTAAGGTTTGCTTCAATGAATTTGTTGTGTGTTACAGTTTTTTCTTCCCTCCTCCAGTGCATTTTTTTCCTAGGGTCAATTTGCAATTATTAACTGGGATAAAGTATAATGAAAAGGAAGAAGTAGTAAAAGTTTACAAGAGAACATCGGTGTAAATGCTGAATGTAAATGAGAACAAAGGTCTGTGTGCTAAGACATATAGTCAGGAAAAAAGGCTTAGATACCAGAACACACTTGCTGTTAATGGAAAAAAATTTGCTTCTCCCTGATAGACAATGTTATCTAACAGTTATTATTTATCTGTAAATTGTTAACAGACATGTTTTCAGCTTTTAGGTTAATTATCAAATTCACAGCTCCTCCCAATTTTCTTCAAGAGCTCTCCCACACTTTATCTACCAAAGATACCCTTGTTTAAGAAATGCAACATATACATTCAATACCTTTCAAAATTATCTGTCAATAATGATAAACCAAAGTACCAATGAAAAATTTAAGCCAGAGGCAAAATTACAGTAAATCAGATGAAAAATATATGAGCAAACAATCCCCCGACCCTCCGTAAAGAAATCAAGGAACTGGCACTATAAAAATTGCCTTCTGATAGGCAGAATTTGTTTTTAAAAAAAAACCCAAGGCTTTTCTAAGTATATTATTGAATCTTTCATGAAAGTTCCAACAACTTATGCCTCTGGAACAATTACAAACATTAAGAATTATAATTAATTTCTGTTTAAAAAAACACCACACATCAAGGCACTTACTGGAAATAACTGAAACTAGCTGATTCACAAAAGGTCTTTTATTACAGCAATTCCCAGCTTTGCTGTTCTGACAACAGAGATGAGTCTTTCACTGAAGGTTCAAAGACAGTAATGGGAGTAATATAAATAACAGGTATGAAAATGACAATTAGGAGGAACGGTACAAGCAGTAAAGGGACTGTCAAAGTCCAGAAAGTAAAAACAGGTTGTAAAAGGAGCAATGTCTGTAATATTAGTGAACATATTCTAACTACTTCTAATTCCAACAGCTCAGGTGGGGACTCTGCTATAAAGGAGGAAGGCAGAGTCATTGAAAGTCAGGAACAGCGCAGGCCGAATTCCACATTTGATGGGTTCGTTCGTTGCAGGGCTGTCATGAGGCAGCTTTACGTTAGCTCAGGTATGTTTACAGTCACACATCTCAGCTGCCTGAAAGGATGCCTGTAAATTTTGGTGTAACTATTGCCAATCACAATGTCATAAGTGAATGTTATAAGTGGGGTGGTAATAGCCTCAGAGTCCTGAAGCCAGCCAAGATCTAGATAGGAATCAAATACCAGTGCCTGACTAATAAAAAACCCCATCTCTAACTGTATCTTAGGGTAATTACAACCCCAGAGATGTGAGGATTTCAAACTCAGACCTGAAATGAAGCCTCTTTTGCATTTACAAGCAGCTGCAGACAGAACTACAGACAGCAGTAACAATTTCTTCACCGAAAGGGTTGTCAAGCATTGAAACAGGCTGCTCAGGGAAGTGGTGGAGTAATCATCCCTGGAGATATTTAAACAGATGTGTTAAAAGTTAAGCAGTCAGGCAGCATTTCTCACTCATTAAAGTCGCACTAGCAGATAATCTGGTAGTCCATACCCAGGATGCCCCCTGCAAAGTGAGTGGGACAATGCCTGGGAAATACTTCTAAGAAAATGAGTGCTAATTAATAATATTACAGCACCTCCCTGCTTTTATGTTCTAACTGCTTTGAGTTTTACCCTACAATGGCAAAAGCTAAACAGCAAAAAGTCAGAGAAATACTCAAATATGCCTTCCTTTTTCCTACAGTTCTCTAAAGATGCTGAGCCCTGAATCTCGCAGACTAACATACAGACTTTTTCTGACCTAGAACCTGGATTATTCGAGTAGTCTATAAGCTACTTAATTTTGGGAGCATGTGACCTTCCATGGGGAGTTGGATGTGAACAGCATACAAGGAGATGCTGGGTAGTCACAGTACCAGCAAAGCCTGGGAGCTCAGTTCATTGTAGCAGTGAGCTAGTGAGCTATAATTTAAAGGGTCAAAAGCCTTCTGTTATTTTCTTATGAGGCTTTTCTCTTTTGATGACTGTGCTAACAGACCCTGTTCTATTTATTCATTGAAATTTATGTTTATGTTCCATGTGAGATGCTCGTCTATCTGCCAACCTGTGTCAGCAAAATTATAAACCTGTCAGAGACACTGTATTTTAGTAGTAACCTACATTGGCTGTAAAAAACAAATGCAAATGTTCAGACAATTACTTATATGCAAAGAAAATAGCACTTCCCAACAAATAATGCTGCCAAATAAAATACTGACACTACTCATCTCTAAAACAATGAATTGATATCATCTACTTTGAATCGTGTTAAGAAAGGTTTTATTTCACTTACTACCTCAAGAAAATTGCAGGCATTTCAGATACATTCAGATTGTGGTTAAACATAGAAGTGCCAAAAAACCTTCCTGAGGCATTGTGCAAAGCTGTGCTGAAATTCAATACAGTTGACTGAATTCAACCATATAAAAAATATCTCCTCTAGTCCATAGGTGTCAACACACTTGAAACTGCAATGTCAGTATGTAGGTAGATATTTGCATATTCACATGATAAAAATGCTTGATTCTGCTCAAGCAGCATTTTTGCCTTATAGTATTCATTTCATGGCTTTTCATCTTCATGGATTATGTTATTTACTTCATAGAATTAATTCAAGTCAGTAACTTGGTGGGTAGGAGAGAGGTCAGGAACCACAGATCCCTTACACAGCCATAGTAAAGAAAGCTATCGCAGGATCTGATGTACTGACTTTAACCTGGTTTTTAAAGGGGGAGACGACTGAATGCCTCCAAAGGTTCTGCAGCACCCTTATTTGGACAGTACATTTACAAACATTTTTTACTCTTTGCTGAACATTTACAGTGCGTGTTTCTCGTATCATCACCAATACGAGATTGGAAGAGGATATCTGGCACATTTTCTTGCCCCAAGGTTTTGTGGCAGCACGCTTTTTGCCAGAGTACTCTGTGTGTGCATGCACAAGAACCAATTAGTGTCCAAGGCTTTAAATTAGCTATAAAATTAATCAGAGCACATTAGAACCATAAAACAGCACTTGTAATATGTGCTCATTTTATAGATAAGCTAAATTAGCGTAGCCATTGCAAATTAGCTCTATTTCAGGAGTTCTAAAGACAAACAGATCCCATCCTTCAGCCTCTGTATGTATGAGGATTATGAAGGATTTGATTCATAATAGCCAAACTAATTATATTTACACACTCAGGGAATTCTTTGATATTAGATCAAATTTCCACTCAAGAACCATATAAGATGTTTAAATGTATAAATTCAGACGTCTTTTGTCTGTTAAATGTTATAAAGTTATATAAAAGGTGTATTTAGTTCAAAAAAAAAAGGTTAATGTTAAATCCACATACTTATTTTTTGATTAGCATGCCATTGAAGAAGAAACTTTAACATCTTGTCTTTCACTTTAGATACTTCACATTCTCCTAGCTAAGATGTATTTTATAATTGAAAATAATACAGAAATTTTTTGCAATTGAAAATTTCTTCTCAAGGAGGGTGTTAACAATAAGGCAGCTACTTCCTGGTTTCAATTTTTTATTTAAAAACTTTTAAAAGGTTGTGGCCTCTATTGCAGTGGAACTTATTTTTAAAAAAACAACTTTCCAATAAATAATATTTGCATTGTAAACTAACAGCATCAGAAATACAATTTTTTTTATTTAACCATGAATACGTAAACTTTTTGACAATAGAACTTCTACTGGTGGTATCCTGGTCTCACTCATGACAAAGGAAGATTATCTGGAAGGAATAAAAACAATATGGAAACTTGAGTAGAAACTAGAGGAGGAGGTTGGGAGTCTCTCAATTTTATCTGTAAATAGATGAATGCATAATTATTCATACATGATCTCCTTGGATCTTATTTATCTCAGTATCCATAAGTTTCTCTGTAGTTTTAGGTACCCTCATGTGAGTGAGAGAATAACAGAAGAATGGGAGAACAAATTTCACTCATCCAAAAAATCTGAGGGAAGTGCTCTATGAGCTTTCCATCCATTCTTGGGTTTAGATATTTATACTTCAGAGAAAGAAGTTCTATTACATCTACACAGTTGCAGACAAATTTTAAAAGACCTAAGCATGCTGAGGGGCAAAGTCTTTTAAAACTTCAGTCTTAGGTGTCACAATGGGAACTGTGCTGGTGAGTGTTTTTGAAAATCTGGTCCTGATACTTGTGCCCTAGTTGGAGTTAAGATCTTTTAAAATTCTGTCTCCAGCTACAAATTCTTGAAAATTAGGCTTTGGACTCTTCAAGGTTTATTTTTGTTTAACAGAGTCTTTTCAGAAGTTCTGAGCATCTACAGTTTATTTTCAAGTGCGTATGATCACTGGATATTTAGCACGTATGAATTACGGGCCTATCCTCATTTCCAGATATTCAGGTTATTCCTTATAGGAAAACTATGAAGTCTGCTTTTCATATCCCTTTCTCAGCCACATTCTTCAATGGTGTAGCTTCAAACTAATTTCTCTTCCTTGTGGTCTCTTTAGCAACTAAACATTGGCCAAATTACTTCTGCATACTCATTATAAAGACATTCTAAATGACATAATATGCTCTAGAAAAGCTTTTGACAAGACAGACAGCCAAGGGACTGAAAGGTGATGGTCTTTTGCCATTTCTGAGTGATGTGGCTGTCACAACTCATGGACTTGAGGTTTAACCTTGCACAGACAGTGATCTGTCTTCATGAAAACTGACTGTCACATGCACATGCCTCAATTTCACAGAGGAAGCACTGGAACTGTAAAACAAGAGAACCTTGGACATCACTAAAGAGAATAAATGTGTAAAGTTTTCAGGGCCTCACCAACAGCTAAAATTAACTGTGAATCACCCATGTGTTTATATTCTGATGCAAACAAATTTGCCACAAGCCATAGCAATTACAATCTCCCATGGCCAGCACAACTGCAAATGAAAGTTTCTTTCTGTCACCAGATCTAAAAAGCTGCTAACTCTTCATTAGTACAGAACCACTTTTTGTCTGCAAGGACAGAAGGAACTGCCACAGCAAACATGGTTTGAAAGGATAAGAAAGCATTCAGCATAACAAAACATGCATTTTTAAAGAAGGTCAGTATCATTTAATGCCACTGTTCTGTATGGAGCAAATCTATCTCTTCATTCTTCAATCACCCTCACAGAAAATACAAATAGCCATTAGGAGCCAGAAGGGCTAAGAGAAATGCAGAGTTTTAATTGCTTTGCCTTGGGAATGTTGCAGAAGTTGGTCTTGCACAATGAGTACTCTGACAGCTAAAACAGAGATTTATCTGTGGAATTAGAACTGCTTTAAAAAGAACACATATGAACCTGACAGAAAGTACCAGCTGAAGACACAGTATCAGCTTATTAAATAATATAAATGAAGGAAGGATGCAATTGCAGCTGATTTGCTGTGTCCATCTGGGACCCTTTCAGGCTGACAAGAGTAGCATATTATTGAGTGACAGAATTCGGGAGAATTTGGAAGAATGCAAGGAGAATCATTACTGCTCTGTACAGAAAATAAATGTGTTTATTGCCAGACTCTTTCCTTTTTTAACCCACTGAGAGCAAACAGCCAGCACAATGTTAGTAATTAGATATTTTTAAGTGGAGGAAATGCAAAGCTGATCATTTATTGTCCTGCTACAAGCCATAATCTGAATTCTGGAGTGAGAGCAAGGATGGCAAAGACTTTTCTGCTGTATGCGCAATACCTAAAACAATAGGGGATCACTGCTTGGGCAAGAAGCAATTAACACAAATCAGTAGTAACTACCTGGTTTCTATTTTACCAGTTTTGATGTGGTCACTGTTACTCATACCACAGTGTGGAAAATACTACCTTATACACAGCTATATAAAAATATACATTAAGGGAAGAAATATTTTCCCACTTTCTAAATATTTCATGGCAACTCATATTATTTTAAAAGATCTTCCTATTTAAATAAAATCTTTGCATGAATTTTTGTGATTTTATTTTGAATTTTTAAAAAATAAGAGTGATATAATTCTCAGTACTTTGGTGAGAAAGCTAGAGGAATTTATTTAAAGTTGCTGGTTTAGGTTTTTTAATAGGTTCATTATTTCAAACCAAGCTCAGGTTATTTACACATCAAAACTATGCAATACTGCTTCTTAAGGGCTTGTTTTAGATGATAGCACTGTAATGGGAGGATACGACCAAGCCATCAATAAAATCAAGGAAAAAAACTTGCATTTAATCATATATTTTAATGAAATTTAAAATCTCTTGATATGGGAAAAAAAAATCTATCATACTCTTACTTGTCACAGATTTCCTATCAGCTACCACTACTTTGATTTTAAAAAAATTATGTGTCAATACTGTAAACATACAGATTTCTCACATCATTGCAGCTAGATGCATCAGAGAAGTTAAAAAGTCTAAAGAAACTTTCTAAGCAAAATGGAATTGCTCCTATTTTGTAAAAGGAGTAGAGTTAAGTCACAGTAGTGACAACTACTATGGCTAGAGAAATATTCACTTTGTGAGGTGGTAGGATTAGGCACAGGAACCCTGAATATCACAATGATTCAGCTCCAAAACATTGCACAGGTAACCTGCATAAAGTTATTTACTTGGCATTAGAAACCAAACTGGGGATAGTGCTCAGATTATCCAGGTCTCCTGACTATGTCTTAACCACAGATCATCCTCCCTTTAATCAAAGCTGATGTTTCTTCTATGGAGGTGATTTCAGGACATAAGTCATTACTATAAAAACTAAAAATGTGTAAGTATCCAAAGGCCATCTCTACAAACCTTTGTGTTTAAACACCACCCACTCTTCAGCAAGTGCATCTACTCTGCTATGGACCAGCACTTGGTATTCAGTTGCACTCGAGTAAGAAATACTCCAGTGCTCTGCTGGACTAAATATCTACCTGCCTATTTGTTCCAACCTTGCAAACTAGGAAGGAAACTATGAGCTGCTACAAACAGTTCCACAGAGAAAGCAGCTGCAGCAGTTCCAGAGCAAGCAAGTGAAATGTTATTACTGTGATTAAAGAAAATTAATTCTACATTAGGCCATTTCAAGATACAGCGATAAATTCTGCCCTTACCTTTCAAACTGCCCACTATCTTCATTAATTTTCTATTTATGACCATGGACTGTTTTAGAAGACATCATATCTAACTGAAAGGAACAAAAATACTTTTGATTGCCTGTATTATGTTTACTCTAAAATACCTTTGTTTTCCATTTGATTTAAAAAGTCAGCACAACATTACAGAGTTACATATGTAACATACATATACATATGTTATATTCATAGATACTCTTAGCTCACCACTATTAGGCCAAGGGAATGCAACAAATGCAATAACTGCCAATGCATGTGAGCAGTTCCAGAACTTGAACTTGAATATACAGAATGCACTGAATTTTTAAGCCCATCCTTTTAGTCTTTCATGTATAAAAAAGCAACTTCACTCCTGGTGAAATGAAATAATGCTTGGGAAATCCTTGGTTTTGTCCTTTGGACTATTTTATTTCCTTTCCTTTTATTCATCTCTCATTCTGTAATATTTTTCAAGAGACTCGGGATTTATTCTGGCAGCTTTGAATGTCTGCAATGAAACTGTCACCATGTCTGCTATTCTTGTGTCCACCAAATTAGAATCACAGAATAATTTAAATCACAGTTTTTAAAAACAAGAGAAAAATAATGAAAATAGTTATCTTCAAGACAAGCGTGACAAAAATGCCCAGATTTTAGTGGGGAAAAATGCAATCCAATAATAAGGAAGTTCTTCTTTGAAGAAAGGTGCAATGCAGACCAGTTTCCCAATCCACACAGGCATGTCCATGTCACCATGAACTATCAGAGGCAGTAGGTGGGTGGGACTGATTAGCAAAGAGCAGCGGCACTGCATTTTTTGAAGCAATAGCAGGAGATCGTGCAGGCCTACATGATTTGTGGAACTACCACACTATATCAGCATATGTAACCATTTGATCTCAAAAGGGGTGCAGGCAGTGCTCAGATACAGAGGAACACAAATACAAATTTATTCAAATCAAATAATCACTTACACTGGAATTTTGGCAGAAAACCGTCCATGTTCTAGCAAATACTCTCATGGGAATTTTTAATGGACTGAAATATTCAAAAATTTTATTCAGTCTCATCTAGAAAAAATAAAGATAACTGTCATAGTGAAGAACCACTGTGTATCTGGGTTATTAACTAAGTGACTCAGGAGGAATAGTGCCATCTACTGAATTAACTACAGTCGTTAAAACACAACCTAACAAAACCATCTCTCATCTGCTGGTTATTGTACATGGATGAGTTTTTTGTCCAGTTACTTTAATAGAAAATTGTAGTGCAGACACTTCAAATCACTTGGCACCTGCTGTTTTTCCTTTGCCAGGTGCATTTCAAAAGCTTATTCACAAAACAAAAGAAATAAAGGTTATTTTTTTCCCAAGATGTTCGCAATGATACTTTCAAGAACCTACATGGGCACAGAGTACTTGGAACAGTCCAGGAGCGAAGTAACTGTTGGCTGCTAAATGTTACAAGAAAATAGAAGTCTGGAACATGCAAGCAATGAGACAAATCAGAAAGAAAATAAACCTATGTTTACTGTTTCTGCAAATACCCAAGGAAATCCAAAATCCAGCAGTGCAAGCATATGGCATTAAAAGAAAGAAACATGATGGAAGAGATTACCATGACTTCACACCACCACCAAAATATCTAACATGCAAAAGGTATATATTAAAAAAACTGAAAGAATGAGTGGGATGGAAAGAAGTTCTGGTGATATTAAAAGAACAGATTGAGATAAATAAGATTAAGTTTAACCACATGAACCTCTTAAATAATCACTGAAAAAACTATGTCCTTCTGTGACTTCCACTAAAAATTCAATCAAGAATTTCCTTCAGGAAAAGGAGGAGAGGTTAAAGATACACCATCAAAATAAATACTGTGCATCAAGATGATGGGTGGATATGGAGAAAGTGTTGATAAGCTATTATGGACTTTGCAAACCAAAATAATATTGATAGGTCAAATGATAGTTATGCATATAAATAAAGTATATGCAAATACTTCATCATCAGTCATGTCAGGAGGGAGTTCAAAGAATTGACTGTCAAAAAAATTGCCAAGTGACTAAGGAAATTTGCACATAACTAAATCTTTCACTTGGTTAAACAACCAATATCATCAGAAGTTATTCTATGTTTAATCACTGAAAATAAAAGAATGAAGTATTTTTTTTTTCTAAAATTATAAGCATCTAAGTAAGGCCTAGCATTCATAAAATTAGATTCAGAATTATCCTTTTGGTCCTTCTTAGAATTGAGGGTACAGAATCCAAATGAACACATTGTTCTTTTAAGTCATAAGCACAGAGAAAACCCCCTAAGTATCTCAAGAGATTTTATTTCAGATATAATTATAAATTTCATTTTCATCTTCTTGAAAAAATTCAGATACTAAAGGAAATTATGTAAAATTATATAAATTCTTTAGTTGCATGAACGATACAATGGAAAGTTATCCTGTATTTGTTAATCAGACGTATTTTCCAAAAAGACTTCTGAGTATAAGAAATTAAACTCAAGATTTCTGCACTGCTAACAAGAAAGTAAGTATTTCCTAAATACTTGAACCAATGTTATCGATAACGGTTCTGAATTACTTAATTGCTATATATTGCAATTAATAAATTTTTTTCCAGATTAGAGTTTTCCTTTTATATAATGCATAAACTTCTAGCAAGTATTGTTTAAGCTCATTGTAAATTGGTAAATACACAACATACATGTAAAGACTTAGAAATGTACTATATAGATAAATGACTTCTTGCAGACATCTTTGTACTACATGTGCTCCAATTTTTTATTTTTCAGAAAGAAGAAATCCCATGAAGAAATGCACATCTTTTGAGGGAACAGTCTCATGGTAATCTTTAAGAACTCTCTGTGGATTTTCAATCCATCTTGTCAAGCTGCAGAAACACCCTTACATGAGCTATCTGACCAGACACAGAGCATGAGTAGAACAGCTGAGAACAACTTCATCCCATCTTCACTGAAGTCAATGGAAGAAAAATCTGCAGGATTTTGTAACTGAAGTGTATAGGAGCCTTTACAATGACTTCAATGAGCACTGAATCAGTCCCATCAGCAGCAGCAGCAGCTAGAGTCACTGTGAGTAATATATGAGCTGTCCTTAGGCTGCAATGTATTTGCATAAACCTTTTGTTGAATAACTTGAAGAACAAAATAAATCAAAATTGAAATCTATTCACAGTTAAATGGCAAGCTGAAAAAGAGATTTAGTGAGTTAAATTATTCACCATGCTCCAGTGAAAGCATATTTCACAGATTCACATTCCCGAGTGAACTCATGCTCTGCCACAGCCCAGCTAAATTTAGCATGAATAAGCATCTCTGGACAAATAACAGCCAAATAAAACAGGTGCCTTAATACATGCACTCAACACCTGTTATTTTGCAGAAAATCACAATCACACATATTTGTTCTCATTTGATTTATTAATATTCCCAGTGTGAATGAAGCTCTTTTGCACTGGACACACAAACAGGGCCTTGGGCTAATATGCATCTGTGATTCTGCACTAAATACAAAATTCAAAGGGTTTTTTTTCCTATGCCTGACTGATTTATAATACTAAAATATCTCTTAGTTATGTCTACTATGATTTCTGTGAACTACTTTTCTTCCCTTTTATACTCCTTGTGAGATGAGATGACCAGAACTGAAAATACAAATTCATATGATGGCATTGTATTATTCTTATATACATACAGCACTATGAAGGCTTCTCTGGGGAAGTTAACTCCATCCTTTCCTCTCTGTATTACAGTCTCCACACTGTGGCTCCAAAAAGATGGAAACTATATTTCACTGGATTCTATGTACTCCTCCAGAATGGTGCAGTTACTACATTAAATCCTTTCCAAAAATTCATATCTGGATTTTTCTCTAACACATTATTTTTCATCCTCTTGCCTTTCATTAATACTCTGCTAGAAGCACTCTAATTCAAAGGTGATGTTAAATACAACTCTCTCCAAGTTGCTGGTTCCTTTGTGCATGGAATGTGAATACTCCCGTGGTACTTCTAAGAAGAGGAATAACCATTCTCCAGGGAAGGGTTCCTGCACAAATGTTCACCTTTGCACAACCACTTTGCTCCAGTTCCTGAGAGGATACTGTAAACATTTGTGGAGAGAACATGTCCTATGAAATAGGACAGAGGAGCAGAGTTACACTGTCTACTGCTGCACTTGGAAACAGTGGGAGAACTTGGGGAGTCCTGTGGTGAATGAAAATGCCAGCCAGAACAAGACCCTGGATGCTGAAGGGTTCTGAAGTTTCTGCAGTACAGAAACAAAAGGATACTGGCAAGTGAATTGAAAATGAGACTGCTTGAAGAACAATAAAAATCAGTTACAAAGACTGACATTAATAAGCTGAATGACTGGCAGTTTGATCAAGCACTGTTATAAGAGTGATGAGCAATTCAGTCACTTTTGCCAGGATAAATATTAATTGTGTGTTAAAGTATCTTCTGTCTTATTGTAGCTGCAGTAAAAGACAAATGACTAAAACACAGGCATGTAAATGTGGAAATAAATGCAGATTCTCAAGAATTAAAGCAGCTAATAACAGAGCGTTGAATGACAACTGGGTGTCCTTGCTGAATTCAGATGCTTAAGAAAATTTATAGCTTGCCACAAGAGAAAAATGAATAAAGAGTTTGGAAACATACTTATTCCAAAATTAATAGAGATAATCTGAGACATGACACTTCTACCCAATAGAAAAAGCCACAAAAAGTAACATAAGTGTTGAAAACCAGTAAGAGAGCACACAGGAGGTAACAACCATCTGAAGAGTAGACAGCTCAGAGAAAACTACAGAGTGATAGATAATCAGATTTGAAAATTGTTTATTTAAATTAGCTGTACCGAAAGAGAAATAGAAAAGTCATTGAAGTGAAAATAACAATGGACATGGGCCATAAAACGGAGGAGAGAAGGATCAATCTGCTAATGGCTCTGACCGCCCAACTCAAGCTAACATGGTCAGGGAAAAATAAAACATTTATAGTCAGACATGGTAAACAGCAAGTGAGAAGATAATTGCACAGGCACACTTTCTCCATGGTGATATTTTCCCTCATAGTTTATCTATGATCATACAAAAGCAGAGGTAATGATCTACTTAGCTTATGCATTAATTTATAGTCCAGAAAATAAAGCACAGCAAATAATAATTACCATCACGGTCTTGTTTTAAATCTTGCTAAAAAACTCTCAGTGGCCAATAAGCACTCATTCATTTAGGAGTTTTTTTTCACTCCCCTTTGTAAGTATTTCTGCATTTCACCCACTTTGCTTTCAGAAGACAATTTTACCAGAGAACTGATAAACAATAAATAACATCAAAGTCTTCAGTGGCATACAGATGTAAGCAGTTTAACTCTATATACATAAATTCACTGACTTCAGTGAGATGCATGAAGCCAAACAAGCATCTTTTTTTTTTTTTTTTTGAAAATACAGGAATTAATTATTAAAATACATTTTTTAAAACAAGATTGTCAAAGTCTATTTGTAGAAAAGACTTTTAAAATTCTGTAACTGCTGTACTGTATCAAACTTGCTTTGATCTTCTTAAAGAAACACAAGTTTAACTGTCAAAAAGAAGCTGTTGCTCAAATCTTTTGCAGTTCAGATCTAAGCAGGATTGTGCTAGTACCTAGCATTTCTTCTTCTCCAGAAACATGCTTCTGAGTATAGCTGTTCATAATAGGAAATATAATAATCTGTTTAAATACTTTAAATGTATTAATATATTTTGAAAAGGCAACTTATATCTTTTTGCATTTGTCACAAGCAAACTTTTCAGTCTAGTTGTCAAGTGCAAATAAAATTATTTATTCTGAGGTTTTCCAGAGCTCTTATTAATTACATTTATTGTGGGCTTGTATTAATTCTAAATGTGCTATCAGTTTTTACTGTGCATAATCTGCAGTCTTATGTACTCCTTTATACCACCATTTGTCCAACACACCCACAGAAGCACCACGTGAAAGACAAGACATGGAGTTCAGCATCTTGTTGCTCAATGCAGATCAGAACTGAAGAAAATGGCACATTAGTGTCAATAAAAAGGCACAATGATTATTTGCTGATGACACCTGCAGGCATATCACAAATGGTGTCAGGTGGCCTAGTCCCAAGGCATCTAGGGATTTACAAGTTAAAGCCAACAGGCTTGGACTTACTCTTCAAATTAACTGGAAACTGGTGGTGACTGCAGAACCTCTATAAAGGATGCTTGTTTGAGGCACTACTTAAAAAGAAGGTACTCATATTTTGCATTAGGTAGCCATATTTTCCACCTCCCGAAGACAGATAATGAGGGAAATTCTAATCACAAATTTAGCTCCTAGATCAGAGCTAACTACATTCAACGTGGAACATCTCCTGCTAAAACTGTCAACAAAGAAAGGCCATAGATATAGATCTAGAAGTCACTCCAAGACACTGCACAGAATGTTCACTGAGTTAATTCCATTCTTTCCCCCTTCTAGTAATTACACAATGTTAAACACAATGTATTGCCAATTATGTCGCCAATTCTCTTAAATTGATAGGCTCTGTCCTCAGCAGGTCCCCCACTTAGCCTGAGCATTACACCACAGTGGCACAGCTGTTTGCTTCTGGTTCTGGAAATCAGGCAGCCCTGTTCTCTGGTGTACTGCATGAGATCAGCATGCCTTCAAACACTTAAGTTTGAAAACAGAGAACAATATATGTAAAAAAATATAGTGTTAATGTTAAGGAAATTCTCTCCCTTGAAATGTAGCATCCTGTTCCAAAAACTGTCCTCAAC
This sequence comes from Rhipidura dahli, assembly GCA_013399225.1. Lineage (NCBI taxonomy): Eukaryota > Metazoa > Chordata > Aves > Passeriformes > Rhipiduridae > Rhipidura > Rhipidura dahli. The sequence continues at coordinate 670,313 of VXAC01004202.1, read as the reverse complement.
ATCAGCTGTTTGAATATTTTTCCTAATTAGCATAATGAAGAAAGTAGACAAAATTCTGTGATAGGGAAGAGATCCTAAAGAAGAATTCATTATTTTCCCCTTTTCCTTCCTTATTTTAGGCTGAAGTATCACAAAAATAGATTGACAATTTTTTTTAAAATCCTATAAGGCAAAGAAAACACAATAGGTACCAGTGCCAATCTGACACCCACTGGGTCCTCTGCCTTGCCAAAATGTTTCATTGAGCTGCTAGCTGAAAGTGTGAGGAGCATGCTGATGCTGCAGCTGCTGCTGTATTTACTGTGTCCTGTACTAGTGGAGACTCTCTAAGGATTTCCTCCAGAACAGCTCATTTACAGTACAAATATAATAAACCCCCACTTAAATAAGTTCCAAAAAATCCTTCTCAGTAACAGAGATCCTGAAAGCACTAAGATGCAGGTCTAAGACAGACTTAAGCAGAACATTAAACCCATGTTTGTTTTAAACAAACAAATTATTTGCCATGTGTTATTTGGTTACTCCCTGCTACCCCAAATCATTAACACTTGGGCCAAACTGCTGAATGCAACATATTTTGAAAAGCAAATGCATTGTTTTAAAACATCTTTTTCAACTGCAGGCCCTCTGTCGTTAGTTTATATATGCTAAGTGAATGGATGTTACACATCTGCCCTGCACCACTACAGGAGCACAGACCAGTTAGATTAACAGGTAAATCCACAAACTGCATTTTACAACCTGAGCAAGAGACAGAAGAACTGTGTTTTGCCACAGGTAGAGAGGAGGATAAAATTGGATTTGTTTCCAATTTTTGGCTCAGAAAATTGACAAAGGCAAGTGTCCACAGGGTTTACTAAGGAAATGCTACTGTGATAGAGTCCTGAGGAAGAAGCAGGATGCCTCAAGCATGTGGTGGGCAGCACATGAAAGGGCATTACCAGGTACCTGACTGTGGTGTGGGACAGACCTCAAATAAAGAACCATGTAATTTCACTGTCCCCAAACAATGTAAACTGAAAGTCAAACTGTGGCTCTCTGGGTCACCAGCTTCACAGCAAGTTCAGGTTGTTTCTCCCTGCACACAATACATTTCCTCTTCAAAAAAATTTGTTTTGAGAGAGGTTTACTGAAAACCTTGAAAGATTGTCAATGTTTACAACGTGTTAGCTGGCAAAAGTCAGCTGTTTAACACACATTGTCCAATTATACAATCAATGGCTGAAAATGTTTCGGTCTTTTTTTTAATCTTGGTTAACAAAGATTAATAAACTTATGTACTAGTTTAACTGCTCAAAGCATTACAAAATATTGTCATTAAAGAATTGCTTCCAGGGAAGCTTTTAAATAGCATAAATTATAATAATGATAATATTTAAGTAATGGTAAGCAATTGAAAGTCAAATATATGCCCCCATATGTTCATACACTTTCTTTTCCTCCTAAGCTGCAGCTTACTCTGTCCAATCTGTTAACACAATTTTGGTGTAAAGACCCATCCAGGGCTACAAAGTCTGAGTGGTTTTGAGGCTGAGCTGTGAGTGCACACTGGATATAATGCGTGCACCACACTAAAACTCATCCAACAGGGAGCAGGAGCAGGGAAAAACTCAGAGCAAGCAGTGTATGCACTTAGGCACCACCTAGCAAGGTAAAACAGACAAATTACACCCTCACCTTGTAGAAGGGGGACAAATGTCTACAAAAAAAAATATATATATAGGAGCAATGGGAATCTCCCTGTTTCTTATAGTTTTTGCACTGAAAGTATCATCTTTCACATTGCAACTCGGATTGTTGTGTGGAAACAGTCTCTATAGATTCATATTTTATAGTAGACGTTGAATAACCTTTTCCGTACTTGTAACATCTCAATTTACAATAGATCTCAATAGATCTTTTTTCTCTGCTTCTGGAGAGGCTGAGCACCTTTACCTCCTACCTATTTCACTTGGAGCTATGGCTGCTCAGCAACTGGGACTAATGGGCCCGGTATCTTCTTCCACTACAGGACTTGATGAATATTTGCATTGTTTAATAATAGTAACTTACCTAACAACCTGCATTCCTTCTCTACAGGTTCGTAAAAGAATCTGATATGACTGGAAAAAGCTCTGGCTGTTTGGCACACATTGTACATAAATACATAATTCAGTGTAAAAAAGTCACACCCCTTCTACCACATGAAACTCCTAACTATGCTGAAGACCAGAGATCAGCTGCATGAATGAATTCAGAAAGAGATGCCCATTTGGCTGATTTGAATTCAAAAGAAAACACTTTTTAATCTGGATTTATTGTAGTAAGAAACTGCTACTTCCATAAAATTCAAAGCAAGTAAATTCAGATAAGAATCTTTGTTTATTAGGAATAGTTAAAAAAAGTTAATATGCCACTTGAGGCCACAGTGAAATCAGCAGTTTCAGATAGCACTACTTAAATATTACAGTAGATTACTTTTCTTAGAATAACACTTTTCATAGCTTCTTACAGGCATGAAAATAGATTTCCATTCATGAACTACAAGAATATCCTGAACAGTAAGATTCATATTGTTTCTAATGTTTTGTGCACAAGGCAGGAAGGAAAGAAAGCCTACAGTGTGATTCCCTCCTGAGTATCAATACATTGTCCCAATATCTCAGTCTGTTAAGTTGCTGGTGTTAAATGTGAGGAGGTGAGCACAGCGAGGAGAGAGCATATGCTGCAGCCTTTCGACCATACTGCTAACTGCTGCTGCAATGTATCCTGCTGTGTAGCCCTTTAGGAGAAACTGGAAATGTTTCATCCATGCCCTAATGCTAGAGATGACACAGGGAGAGGCAGTACACAATTTGATCCACCTCTGTCCCTGCTTTACGTGCAACCCTTATGGGACATGCATTTCCAAGGTGGCACAAGTGAATATTGCAGTAATCCTACATCCTTGTGATTTTACACTCCTGAAATTGGGGTATTTCTGTTGAAGATCACATCAGAGTTTTAAATTATAACACAAGGCAGAGGGTCTACAACTCAGCTACAAATCCTGTACAGGACTAGGGGAAAGAGAGACGAGAGTAGCAGCAGCAGGTTGAGGCAGCTGGGTCAAAGACCATGTCAGGAGCCTGAAAAATCATAGGAAGACTCTAAAGGGGCTGACAGACCTCTTCTCCAACAGCAGTAAAAGCACTGGGACTGCAGAAGCAGAGACTGGTTTGAAGAGCAGCACATTTGAAAGAATGTGAGGCGTAGCAGGCCAAAATGACTTGGCATTAAAGGCACGTCTCTGTGGTGGGCTACATGGCTCGAAAGCTACAGAAATAGCACAGCAGATTCTTTATGGAAAAAGCTCAAATGTACAGGGATGAGCATCCCTTACCTTCCTACTCGGCTCCATAGAGGAAATCAGCTTCTCAATTAATTTTACAGGTGCTCAAATAATTAATACTGAGATACTGGCCCTGAGATGGATAATACAAGCTCTTTGTTACCTGTCTTAGGAATAGGAGCAAAACACTTCCTTCTCCTTAGAAAACCACTACTTTAAAGTCTCTGTTTTCATCCTGTGTAATAGGGATTGGAAAGGTTGGAGGCAGACTACATGAAGTGAAATAAATCAGTGAATAATTACTACCCTACATGGAAAAAGCAGCCAGCAATACTCCTAAAAGAGCGAGACAGACAGACAGAGATAACACGCTGTTGTAATCCTGTCACAGCAATCCAACTCCTGAAACTGTTTCTTTCAGCTGAGAAAAAGATGCTGCATCAATGACTTTGCAGATTAAAAGAAAAAAAGTCATCAGAAAAAAGCAGAAACAGACTAGACAAAAAGAGACAAATGCAGTAATTCAATGAAAAAAATTCACAACCAAGCATTTGACAAAATTGAATGATGCTTGAAAAAGGAGGAAAGTGAGAAGCAGATTAAAGTATACTCCTTTTTATTCCAAACTGTGATTCGCCCATTATATAATTATCATAACATAACACTTTCTTTTTCCCTAAATGGAAAGTTTGTTCAGTGTTTCACTGTCTAAAACCTGTGGGTTCCCAACCCTTGATCATCCATCAATCATTTCTGATGTCATGAAAGTCCCTTTCTCCATTGCACATCACAGAACCTTCACCTATCTGTCACATACATGAGATGGATACACCTGTGCCCAAAAGTTCATACAGCTTGTGTGACATGAAACACATGAATTTTACTGCAATACATTCAGCAGGACAACTATATTTGTAGACATACTGGATTTATATTTTTTCGGAATTTGGGAAAAAAAACCCTCATTTTACAGTTATAAATTTCTATGAGTACCTCTAAACTGAAAGTCAGTGGAACAAAATCCCTCATCCAGAGGTACAGAAGGTATAAGGGCATTCTGTTCTTATTGATCTGGGAACTGCTGGTCTCTTCTAATCAGAACGTCTATCTTACCTTGTTACTTCCAAACCATTAGTGCAGTCCAAAAGAAATATGTAAGTACAGGGGCTTTTTAATTGCTTTCTATAAATCTAGAATGAGAAGTTCACAGGAGATATTTCCATCTGATTTGTACCTTGGCCATGATGCTTTTTTTTCATTATTGTGCAGCTAGCAACCCAGGAAAGACTAGAACTATTAATAATCATTCGATCCTGTGCATGCACAGCATATTCAGCACAGTAACAACAGAACAACTCAGAAAAGAAATTTAATTTGCAGTGCAGTCCTCTAAAGGGCCATGGCTTACTAAATGATTTGTTATTAATAAGAGTTGCAAACAAGAACTGATCAAAAATAGGTACAAGTAAATTTTAACAAATCCATACCTTGTCACATGACAAAGATGTCACTATCTATAAGAGCCATTCAGAGCTTTGTGGCCATCACTTACATTTGGACTTTTCCACTCCTTTATAAGTAGCAATGTATGTGACAATATATGTGACAGTGATGACAAACTTACTATTCAATTACGTGGTTTTGGGCAAATATTTTTACTTCATAAAATTTTAAGCATATATTTCCTCTTTTTTCAGAACTCTAAGATGTTGTAAATGTTCTGCAACCCTGTACTCTTTAAAATATTTGAGCAATACAAACAGCAGTGTGGAATGTAGTGGTTTAAGTTTTTTAATTCTGTGTACATTTTAATTTTGTAAGCATGTGATTTATCCTACAGAATTTTTGAAAATATATAAGGAATGTTGGAGCTATACTGTATAAAAACCTAGCATAATGTTGCATTACCTTGCTGCTGCAGGTTTGCTTCTGAAAGTTGTTACCTTAAGAAACAGTAATTATACTTTTAGTTATCCTTTTCTTCTAAGTGTCCATTATAAATTACATACCACAAAGCAAATTAATTTTTAATTGAGATACGTGAGATGGAAGAACAATGGATCATTATGAAAAGTATAGACTTCTTTACAAAGCTACTTAAGAATGATATCTTTTATCTGCTTAATTAATTACTATTCCATTTTCTTTTTTGTTTGTCCATTCTTAGTCTCACTGTGGAAACTAGAAATTGAAACCAGTTTCATTGAAACCAGTAGAGAAAGCTGTCAGTGATTTAGTGGGCACAAGACTATGTCCTAAAGCCTCTGGAGGCAGCTGAAGGCAATCTGGCAGAATTCAGATGAACTAAAAACCTAATCTAGAACGCTGATGATGTGGAGTCCATTGCTGTCTTCTTTCTTTCCCAATAACAATTTTACACCTTTTATGAATGGTGTATGGCCTTTCAAATATGGTGCAGGAAACAAGAAAATTATCTCACAAATACACAGGACTTTTTAGTGATGATTTTGCCATGCCAAGGCAAAAACAAAAATAATTTCCTGTAATTAGTGATCAATTTAGACATTAAGTAATTCTAGACTGCTACTTATCCTCAGAAAAATCTCACTTTTCACCAAACAGGAACATGTGGTATGCTTAACAAAAATATTGTATTTATAGTAAAAATTGAAAGCAGTCAATAATCATTTTAAAAATTTTACCTCAGTCTTGAGCTGAAACCTTCTGCAAGCTGTTTATTATCTTGATCAATGTTTAGAAACACACATCCTCTAGATTAAAAATTATCAATGTTAATTTTGTTTACATTATTAATTTCTGCAGAATAGTGATATTTCTGAGAATTAAGGCCAAAAAAAAAAAGTAATATAATTAAAATATCACTGTTATGAATCTGGAATCTATACAAATGTATTTACCAATATTTTAAATTCTAATATATTTACTATTATAATAATTCCCCAAGTTGCCATCAGTCATTACAAAACTAAGCAAAATTTCTCTGCATTAAACTTTGAAGGTGACACGAGAGGCAAAACACAAACGAAGCACAACTTCCCCTTTGGCCAGAATGACAGAGAAGGTCTCATTTGAGACTCTGGATATATGGACTTACAAAATGACTCTATGGAGTTACAAAATATAAAAATATGAAGTTGTGTCTAGATTTCTTTTTCTCCTCCAGAGTGTAAACCTTTCTGGGAAAGTGAAGTCAAGGAACAGACTCCACAGGGAATAGATCATGGTGAGCAAGCCAGGCTCACCATGATTCAGTTGAAAGAAATGGCATCAAAAATAACTTTTGCACATGGATTCCTTAATCTTCTGATCCATAACGGTTTCCTTCTCATGGCAGTTGGGAGCAGAAAGTCACAGAGAGCAGGACTGGATTTAAATAGTAATGAACAGGTAGGTCCTCTGATTACTCAATTATTAATCCTCAAAATTAACAGAGGAGGCAACATCATACCTAGCTTTGTTATGAGCCCACTAATGGGCTTCACAGAGATCACTACACAGCAATGAAATGGAAATAAAACAACCGATTTAATCCCTATTTGAACCAGAGCACAAGGTCCTAGTGCTGTCCAGTACTCTGCTGGCCTTTCTTCTGACAGCACCAGCAGGCCATTGTGAAAACTAAAATTTCCCTATAAGAATTAGAATCAGCTGCATCTTGGCAAGTTGAAAATATCCTCAGGCATGTCACATTTTCTTTAATAAGCTTAAATTAATCAATAAACACACTGTGCATGTGTAAACAAGACAGTCAAAGGAAAGCATCACTGTAATAGCATGATCACTATAATTGCCACAATACTAAAAATGATGTAGAAATGCTTTGCATATTTCAAACCTGTTGTGCCCTATGGCAAAATCATTCTGCTTTTTAAAAGAGAAATTTATTAAAATTGATACACTCGCCTTGAAACAATTAAACTCAATCTTCTCAAGCATTAATTAAGGCCTACTGTCATTCACTCTTTCTCAAGCTAGATTTATAACATTTCCCAGCTACTCAAATTCTAAACAACACTGTCATTGCAGGTATGCTGTGAAGTTATCAAATCTTTATACCATTGTTGTATTCCCTTTTCTGCTAATGTAGACACTAATGAAGGAAAAGAAGGAAGAATTATAATATAGCTAAAAAAGAGAATGAGTGCATTCAAATGGTGCTCTTTTTTTCACATTTTAGTGCACTCATTAGACTTAGGATGCATGGTCAGAGCAGCGATACCAGCAAACCTTCTTTAATTGCACATTCTATTTGCCCCTGCTCCATGCATTCAACCTGCAGAGAAGAAAGACATTTAAAGATTACCAAGGCAAGTTTGTAATGAAGCGGATGCCTCTTTGTCTGTCCTTGTGCCAACAGCAGCAGAAGGGATACTAATTAGAGGGTGAATTATTAGCTTCCCATGGTGCACTGCAGGGGCATTAAAAATGAGTGTAGTTTGTTGCTTTCCTTTTAGATGGTTAGTACTGGTTTAATATATTCTTGTTTCTAGGTGAGCAGCAGGGGACAGTTTTTATTATTATAATTGTTGCATAATTACTGGCCTAAGGTTGCCTATTGTTAAATAAAAATGCTGAGATACTTATGTTTTATTGAACAGTACAAGTAGATAAAATTGTAATATATTTTCCTGAACAATATAAGCTTGTTATCTGGCAGCTTAGTGACAACTCTAGGTTGTCTTGTGGACAAAGACTCTTATTTTTTGTAAAGACTAAGTATAAAGTGGGATTTTCTAAAACTTGAAATTCATTCAACTCAGAAAAAAAAAAAAAGTTTTATTTTCATTTATTCCAAAAAGAGTACCCAAGCCAGCACAACATAACCTGACCAGATTTTACCTGATGAGGATTGTAACTGACCTCAGAATTAACACCTGCAGTTCTCCTTTTCCTGCAGTCACAGATACACAAATATATTCTAAATTTTCTGCCCATATTTTGCTTTTATGATAATCCAAAGCTGATTAACAATTTAAGAAATTCAATACAACAATAACTAAAGTAAAAATAAAGAAAATTTAGGAATATTCAATATAAACACAAATAAGAAATTTATAATATTTTCCTTGGTCCACCTTAGCAGAAGAGCAGTCTGAATTTGTAGCAAAAAGGTTTTCATACTTCAGCTCAATTTCCTGTTGTGGTTCCTGCACGTCAGTAGGTAACAGGCTATTTTGATGTCCCATGGTTTATCCAGGTGGAGCTCTATCTGCCAAGCCACCTGCTCTGCATCAAAACTGCCTTGAGAGAAGAATTCTGAATGCAAAGGATAAGCCCCTGTCACTTGTGACCATGTCACATCTATGCAGACTTCTCTCTGAATTTTGCAAATTTGAAATGGAAGTCTGTAAACCACCATCCTAAATAAACAAAATGCTATTTTTTTAACCCCATCTGGTTCTTTCTACAAAGGAGGGGCAAAAGGACATAACAGAAAGACAGTTATTTGTAGTACTATTGAAAAGGGAATTATTTTCATGAAATTTTGCCAAAATCCACTTAAAAAGTTTCTTGGCATTGCACCAAACTAATAAATTACCAGCAAAGATTACACTTCTGATTTTTTTAATGGCAGAACCTCTTCATTTTTCTTACTTTCAGAAAAGTAAAAGAACAAAGAAATAGCTAAAACTAAAGAATAATTAGAAGACACAAACTAATTAGCTATCTTAAAAGCAGTCTTTAAAGGGTCTTTCAATGGTTTTTTTTTATTGTTGAGCCTTCTAAACTGAAAGACCTGGAAACACCATCCTGTTGCCTTAGAAGCCATTCTTCCTCTTGATACCTTCAATTTCCTAAGTTGCATCCCTGAAACCCTTAGTTCCACCAGCTCGTTTGAGATGCTGTGATTATGAAGAACATTTTGGGAATAAAAGCAAATCCTTTAAAGCTTTTACTAAACTAGTTATTGGGAGGTTTTTTCTCTAAATCACAACTAAATAAAGAATCTAAAATTCTTTAAGAGGAGTACTTGTAGGTGCTCTGGTATATCCAAACACACAATAGGTTTCAGGGAAGAAATACTGAAGTATTGTTATATAATGAAGGAAAAGAGGATTGCACTGCCCATCCACAGCTGGTAGAATACTGCACACAATAGCCACCTTCCCCTACTCAAGTTGTCCGTATCCTTATTTAACTTTTTCCACCTTGACCTAGAAAATACATCAGTCATTTGCTATTTCTGTAATGAAATGCTGATCTATGCAAGCCTGTGCTGGCAGCACTATCCAGCACTTTCCCTGCAAGGTTCTGCTGGCTGCCAATCTCCGGAAACCCCTCGGTGGTGTTGAACAATAAGAGATCGCTGACCTTTCCTTCCTCTCCAATGAAAGAACTATTTAAAAGCTGAGGCAACTGTGGAGATAACACAGGTAAGGAACTGATGGCCATCAGTGGAGTCTTATGCTATTGTGAGTAAAGTTTTATTACTGCAACATTTATATTGCACAAGCACCGCAAAGCAAAGACAAAAGAAATGGCTGTGCAGGTTTGTAAACTTCACCTAAGACATACCCTGGTATTTCTATCTAGCCTAGCTTTGCATTTCTGATGTGGAAACTTCATTATCAGAAAATCTCATTGTTTCCCACCAAAACCTTGGTGCAACTCATTGTTTCTTCTTTTTTATATTTTAAAAAGATTTTCCAGAAAGTGCAGGAGGAAATTTATAGAGTTTCTTTCATTTTAGGAATTCAAATTATTCAGTATTCCTATTAACAAATTATTTTATTTTTTCTTCCTACTTGTACTAATCTCAATCCTTTTTCTGGCCTCAAATTTAGTCTTCTTTTTCTGGGGACAATGATCCCATGGAAAAACCTAAAAATCCTCAGTTACTGTGTTTATGTAGTTCTGAGAAACTTTCTCTAAACAAAACAAATAGATATAAAATCCCTTGGCTTCGCTCCATAAATTCAGGTATCAATGCAATAAAATTGACATATCATTTAAAACAATATGTTAATTTCAGTCGCCTCTTCAGAGTCCATTCCAATAAATAGATTTTAAGCACATGCCTAGGCTGAGTTAGAAAGAGATACATTTCTGAATAGCAATAATTTTTTTCATTTCAGGCTCAGGAGTGCAAAATAATATATTAAAGCTCTATAAGTATTTTACATCCAGAAACTGATTACACAAGAGCTAGACTCTGAGTGGGATTGTATAGTCACACAAAGACACAAAGGAAGGAAGCAAACACCTCGGGAAAGGACTTGGTATCTTTGCACTGACAGGCAACACTGACATTCTCACTGCAAGGGAGGCCCAGCTAGTGAGGAGTGTCTCTGCTGGCCAGGCAGACACTTCGCAGAAGGAGGTATTTGATGTGAAGCAGATGAAGATTTTACAACCCCAATTCCTAACCCAAAGAAGATGCTAAAACAAACTGGGACTCTTCATCCCAACTTGTGACAAAGGTCAGTCTGGCCTGTTCACCCATTTAAATTATTTATAGAGCCACATAACACAGTATCAGAACTATTCACAATGTGTAACACATCCTTAAGTTGTATATTTAATCAATGGCTTCAGAGATGCACACAACTGCTATTGGCTTTGACCCTGAACTAGGGGACAAACCTGTGGGGTTTTATCCTGTTTCCAACTCTACTAGTTACAAATCTAGCCTGAGACCCCAGAACTGTCACAGAGCTCATCCACAAAGATTCAGCTGAGGGACTTGAACCAACCTGCCCAAGTATATTGAGTATTATCAATTTAAATAAACCCAGTTAAAATTTTAACTTTTTTTTTTTCTTTTTCTGTTAAAATTAATCAAGAGTGTGTTTAGAGGCAATACAGTGTTTGTCCAGAATGACTGCTGCGAGCCTCCCAATTGAAATGTTTTTATTCCCTGGAACCAACAAACATTTCTCTTAATAGTAAATCAAGCAGCACCAGAAAGAGCCCTGCTAGTCTCTTGCATTGATACAGTTATTAAGTATTTGCATCATAGGCTACTTTTTATAAGAATAATAACAGCTGTGTTTGTGATCATGAATCCTACAAATGGAGAGACCAATCTTTATCTCAGCAAGACCAGCTAGGATAGAGTGGCACTTTAAAGGTCTTATTGTGTAAGCCTCACTGGATCTGCTTTCATCATATTATTTAAAAGAGAAGGGATTGCCCAGAGCAAGGGTAATCAAGACCTAAAGAGTGACTGCTTAAGCAGAGTGACAGATGAATACAGTCACTGTGAAAAAAAAGAACACAGCACTAAGGAAAAGATCATTTAAAATAGGAAGTCAGAGAACATGCTTTCAAATGCTTTCTTTTTACAATTCTATTACTAAAGAGAATTTTTGGCTGAAATATGAGTGTCGATTAACCTGAAGTTTGAGATGGTGAGGAAGGAGGATAGAAACTTAGTGTTATGAGAATAAATTCCATTCTCTGAGCAGGATTGGTCCTGGTTTCAGTCTCTTTACAAAATAGGGAAAAGATATGGCATGGTTAGATGCACACCATGGTGGGTAAATATTTTGAACCTCTTTCCTAAAAATGCATATGGTGAAAATTTTTCCAAGGTCAGAAAAAAGGAAAGAAAATAACAGTAGACAGGATAAAGAAGAAGAAGAAGAAGAAGAAGAAGAAGAAGAAGAAGGAGAAGAAGAAGAAGAAGAAGAAGAGGGAGAAGAAAAGGTGGGGGAAAGGGGTGAGAGAGGAAGAAACAGGAGAAGGGAGGGAATGGCAAGGGAAGGTTGGGCAGGTTTTCCAAAACTTTTGCTCTTATGTCAAGCCATACTACTTAGTGCTGAATTAATGCACCATTAAAAATGTTTGGGGTTTACATTAGGAAGACCTATACATTCTAAAATGCATTAGTCTCTTTTTTCTATTGTCCATATTTTCCATGAGTAAAACTAGAAAGTAAGAAATTAATGTACTCTAGCCATCAGGATATCTATATCTAGCTGCACTTCTATATTCTGGTAAATGTATTATGGTTAGTTCTAGACTTTGATCTACGGCACGTACCTCATTCAGATGGAGGGTTACTGTTGTTTGAAATCTTTCCATCTCACAGTAGATGCAGAAATACAAAATTCTAATATATTGATTCTACTGCACTCAATGTCAGCAAATTCAAATCTCAGCATGACTGGTCAGGATACTGTGTAAAATAAAGGCAACGTCTCAGCAGTTCCAGTGACATCTCCAAGATCTACAGTCAGACTGGAATGCTTGCCAGTGTCAACACAGACACTCAGCCTCAGCTGTTCTGAAGGGTGTGAAGCTGTATTAGAAAAATACCATACAGAAATTCATGCATTTTGGACAACCTATGTGTGACTGGTATGATCCCAGAACTGAACCACTGTCTGAAGTTTAAACATCATTGTAGTGGTGCCAAATGTGCTTATGACAATGCAAAGAACATAGTGATAAATCACCACAGACAAAGCTGTAGTAGTAGACATTACAATAGACCAATAGAATTTTAAAGGGCAAAAAAAACCACCCTTCCAAAATAAATAATGCAGCGAGTGATTTGTTGAGGTTTTTAAATTTTCCTTGTTATTTTACTCTTATTGAAGCCTCTAAAACAGTGAACAAAAACATTCGGCAATGCTTTTATTCATCCACCTGCTCCCACTTTCATAAAGAATTTTTCATGTCAGCCCACAACCCTGTCATTTCATAATGACACAGAACATGGCTATGGGCCTTGTTGTCATTTGCAGGAGCTCATGTTGCTGCAGGAGTATTGAGGGTTTGGAAAGTGCACAAGGAGTAACCCTGAAAGTGCTCATGGAAGCTTTGTTCAGTGTCTCACATAGGTGTTGTAACTGAATACTCCCTGGCAGCTCCATATACCTGAATGAGAGCAATTGTGTGAGCTGGACACATCATATGCAGGAGGAAACAGGGAATATAAAGTTAGCCTACGGCCCTCAGCATGAGACCAATGACTAAAGCATGGGAACAGAACCTTTGCAGTTTCTGCTGCACTTCACTGACTGCTATGGTCTATCCAGCATGAAAGCTAATCATGCTAATCATAACTTTAAGTCCCATTAGACTGCCAGGACTGTAAAAAAGTGGTCTTATTATAATTAACAGAGCCTTTAAAAGTTCCTTTTTGTGCTACATCAGAAAAAAAAAAAAGGTTATTGCCACACCACACATTTATCTAGCTACTGGCTGAATATTGTAATATCAGAAAAGGTGCCATAAGGTAAACCTCTCTTACAGTCAGAGCAAACTAATTTACTACCAGTAATATAAATATTTGATTATTGATTTGGGTGTTGGCAAACAAAGAAGACAAAAATTTACTTAGGGAAAATACCAGGCTCAACTTCATTAGCTCCCTCCAGACCCCTCCTCTGCCTGCCTTATTATCACTGTAGGGTACACTCAGACCCTCCAGGGAGGCCATGAGTGGTGCAGGCAGTCAAGGTCAGTGTGCAGAGCTTTCTCCTTGCTGTTCCCTGCTCCTCATTTGTTTCCTACATTCCACAGGATGCAGTCCCCTCAGTGATGAAGCTGTTCTGGTATGGGCTTATCCACAGCTTCTTTGGGGACACACCTGCTCCAGCATGGGCTCACCCAGGAGCCACAGTCCCTTTGGTGTGTGCATGCCCAACCACGGAGCAACTGTTCCTCTATCTCATTGTTTGTTCCCTCTGTTCCCTCTTTCCTCCATTCTTCTGTCCTGTCTTAAACATGTTTTCACAAAGGTGCCACAAACTCCTCCAAACAGCTTGGTTTGGCAACTGGTCTGGCACAGGGCAGCCCCTGAACTCCTTCCCAGCAGCCACCTCTGCCACTAGAACCTTATCCTTTACACCTAATACAGAAGTTAGCAATTATTGGCCTCCCGCTGGCCTGTAAAAACCTAGAGGAAATAAGGTCTTATCAGGAGCCTTCCTCATCAGAGAGAGAGAGAACATATTTGAAAAATCAAAAGGGGATTTTTGAAGGAATTAGTTATGAATGCAAATGAAAAATAAAAGGAAAAAACTTAAGGGTCTTTTTCATCAGTTCATGCCACTAATGCCCAATCCAGGTGGACTTTTTTCTGAACTTGGAGTAGTACAAAAAGATAGTGCTGAGGTTAATTTCATTAGTCCTACCATTATCTCATTCTGCTTTTTGTTCTATTTATGAAATCAATGCAGTTGTAATCCCATTTAAAGATGACGTTTTAACATATTCAACTATGTCAAGGAGGGTTCCATTCAAAACTCCTTTAATAAAAATGGACTTTTAAAAATCATTTGGGGTGTTTAGGACACTGTTGTTCTTCTTTCTTTTCTATTTTTCTTTGCAACTCATGGATCACTAATGATGGCATTTTCACCAAGCAGCCATGACATGCTAAATTAGTCTATATCCTTTTGGCAATTTAACAATGAGCATTAATTATTACGCCTTAGAACCCAACAATATCATTGATACAAAACTAGGAGTTTTTCAAAGAAAGATAATTAGAAGAAGAGCAAAGAATCTTTAGTGCTGAATTTTTAAATGAAATAGATGCAAAATTAAGCATGTAAAACATGACAGATGAAGAAGCCAAAAAGACATACAATTTAGTAAAGTATAAAATGCAAACTGTTCATTCCTATTTATCAGTACAACAGGGAAATGTCAAGGAGTTTTAATGCTTAATGAGCCCATCAAGCTTAGAATGCACCAATTGTACCGTTTTAGATAATTGGCTACAACATTTTTGTCTCCTCCTCTTCTTCGACTTCAACACGGCAATGCAAAAACTGAACATCTTCCCTGGACTAAATTACACCTTTTACAGCACGTGGGGTAGTTTGTGGCTGATTTTTGATGAAGGCAGTTCAGACAAGACTTCAGAAAGGATTCTTTGTTTTTGACATTGCTGACATTTGTTTTAATAGATGACAACATAGTTAATACAAGTAATGGTGGAACAATAATCAGTTCCGCTTCATTACGATGTTGCTTCACCTTTTATACAATCTCACATTAAAAGGCTTCGTATCCATATCAGATATACAATATTGATACCAGATTTATAGTACAGAAAAATAAATTACTAACATTATATTAACCAATATTCTTAAAGATCTGGTGATCTGATAATTCCAAGATAATCTGTTGGGTATTTTAAACCAGTTTTTTAATCTGAAGTTACATTGTTTTAAAAAAAATAAAAGTATATCTTAAGACCTTAAGAACGCCCCTGTCCTTGAAGAACCCATGCACTGGATTCTCTCTCTGCAGAATCCAATGACAAGAACACCTTTTTGGTTGCATCACTTTCCTTTGAATTATCTTCCTATCAATAGAGGTGGCAATGCTGAAGATTATCCACTCAGGGAATATTTCACCTCCTCCCTCTAAATAATGCTGCCCCTTTAAATCCCAGTAATTATGTTTTAGTGGTATAAGACCTCAATGATCAAAAATATACCAATAAAAAAAAATCCATGCTGAGTGATTGATACATATTACAATTGTTAAGGGGCAGCTGACACCAGCTGGCTTCATGCTTCATCCAGTTTGCCCATTAAACCTGCCCTGCTGCTCTGAATGAGTTCATAGAGCTGGGTCTCTGGCAAAACCTTGGAATGCTGACAAGCCACACAATCATAACTATTCAATATATTGTGCATAATTGTATCAGCAGGGAGACAAAAGGTTGCTATTATCACTGAACAACTAAAAGGTACAGAGCTTGACTCAGTAACATTAACACTTGAATACTACATAGTAACAGTGTCTTTCAGATCATCCTGATTGGGAAATATTGATCCTTTCATCTCAACAGCTGCTAAGCTTTACTAGGTTGCAGAATGACAAGTGCTTAAAAAAATATATAGTAGAAGTTGGAGAGAAAAAGTGGCAGGAGGGAAATGAAGCACAAATATGTGCCGTTGATTAAGTGGCTGGAACTACCAGGTTTGTGTTATGTATTGATTCTCACCATTTTTTTTATTTATTTGATTGATGACAATGGTGTTTCATGTCAACTCAAGCCACAATGATATTTTAGAGCCATGTTTGTGAGAGCTGAACTAAATGAGAACAATTGGATCAGAAGTCCCTCAGTCACATTTCTTTGATTTAGTGAAGCAGGAGACCATCGTTATTGTGCTGTTGCTAAAACCATCAGTAATTAAAGCTGAGAGCTTAAATCTTTGAAGTTCATCAAACAACATGCCCGATATGCTTGTTTATTGCTAGAGATGTGCTAAACCTTTTTAAGTCAACTAAACCAGCAAAAGCAGTCCTCTGAAGAATTGAAGAACCACAAGAAGTATTTATTAGTTAGAAAAATGCCCATTTTCTTTAAAATATTATTTGACAAATAGCTCTGAGATTGTCTGAGAAATGCAGAAACAATATGGCTTTTGCTGCTGCTTCCCACGATAATTTTCCATGAAAATGGGAAAGTATTACATTCAGAAAGTAAAACCGATTAAAAGAACAATGAGGCTCTGACTAGGGAAAAAACCAACCAAACAGACCATAATAGCATACTTGTTGGGTCATTCCCACTCAGCAACACTTTTGAGGAATTTACTTTAGTTTACGAATATACTTAAAATAAAGCGTGTGCTCAAACAATTCACTGAACCAGAATTCAAAACATTGTTTTTAAAAGACATTGTTTTAAAAGCAGTACGTTTCCAACTTTGACTTTAACAGCTTTTTTAACAGAGGGGGATGAGCTATGGCATTTTTCTATTGATAGTTCTAATTACCATGTTTTACTTAGAAAGCCATAGAATGATATAATTGTTAAGGCTGGAAAAGACCTCTAAGACCAAGTCCAACCAAAAGCTGGTCTATTGCTCTTCTTTTCAAACTGTGTAAAAATAGACTTATTCCCTGAGTTCTGCACCTGAACCAATCTTCAGAAACTATCTTCTCTTTAACATGGACTTGAGTTATAAAAATTTCACCTATGTTTCAAAAATATGCTACTTTTAATGGTCTTTGTAACTTACCTGTGCTTGTCACTATAAGGGACGTTTTAATTTAAATTTTTTGTATATGAAAATTAGACAATTTATTTAAATAACCCGCAGTGACACACAGGTGAAAAAATATCTTTTGCAAGGCAAGAGTAGTCCAGGTCTGCAGAAAGAAATAAACCTAGGAACTCACACTAAATGTGTCCTATGGAGAAGTTCCTATTAGAAAGTCAGTTCCAAGAAGTAAGACTAAATTTCAATTTAATGTTTTTCCTTACTCCCACAACAACAGTTTGTAGCATAAAGCTTAAAGCTTGTGAAAAAAAGCAAGGTTTGGCTTTTCCCCCTTCCTGTTGGTCAGCATTAGTGGTTTTCAAAGGGCACGAAGCAGAAAACTGCTCTGTCCTGCTGGAAGAGTCCCTGCCATCCTCAGTGCTGCAGGCTGCTCCCTGCCTTCGGCGGGCATGGGCCCCCTGAGTCAGGGTGTCAGATCTACTGTAGGAATAGCTGACATCACATCCATGAATGCATGAGTAGCAATTACCTCCACTTTTCAAAAACACCTAGGAGCCAGTTAAAACTCAGAATTTTGCTTTCTTACTAAGTTCTGACTTTTGACTTTTTCCCTGCTTATTTTTTCTTGCTTCTTGTGAAAGTACATTTGTAAAGGGTCAGTTTCATAGTTTTTTATAGCTCTAAAAAATATCTTTTTTGCAATAAATAGCAGCAATACCATAGCTGAATAATGAGTAATATAAATGTCTTATTTTCATGTGTTTACAAGTATTAAAATTATTTCAGTTATTTTATTTTTAATCAGCTACTATACTGTCTGGTTATGATATAGCAGCAAGGATATATATTAGCTATAATAAATCACACATAAAATTAAGAAAGTATAAAGCATAAAGAAAATATTAGCAAAAAAATAAATTTCTTAAAATAAATATTAAATTTTCTGGAACTTGCTGGTCTAGCTACTCTCTGTACCAGCAAAGTACATCACACAGTAAAATGACTTTGTCAAACTCAGGGGGAGCTGTGCTGGAAGAAAAATGTTATTTAAATAAAGACACTGCTCAAAATATTTAATTGAATTAACGTGAAGTCAACTGTCCTAAATAGCTGAGATGCAATTAACTATGTAACTTACAGCTTCAAACAATAAAAACAACCTTTAGTGACCACATTTGTTAGCCACTGATTTTTCACCACACCCCAGTTAGCAAAAAAAGACAATTTAATACAAGTTGGTATGCACAAGAGTTAAAAAAGGGAGCCAGATAATGAGAATTATAGTTAACATTCAGTAACTCATATGAGGAAACAAAAAGGATTGTTCTTTTTACCAGCTGCAGATTCTTCTTATAAGTAACAGACTGGAATTTTAATTTTCAGGACCCCACACGTGGATCTTTCAGTACAAGGACTCCACCACAACATCCTGATCTGTTAGATGGGGTTTTTTTATTATTTTGTCTTTATCCTGATGGCCAAAAGATTTCTTGGTATAAATGACCCCCACCATGTTCATTTTGAGATATATCAAGGTCAGTTTTATAATGAGAAGCATCTTTCTTAGTACAAACTGAAAGTATTCAAGGTTTCTCTATCACTTTCAAGGTAGTTCTGGTGCTAATTCTTATTGCATTTCCCTTACACAATAAATAAATATTTTCATAACTATTTGTCATAACTATTTGTTGTCAGATTTATTTCTGTAAAACAGCAAAAGGCAGAAATTTAACCAACTGTCAGAAATTTAATCCCTAAGATTTCCAAATATTTTTGGGGATGAGCCTGTAAGATGGAATTGAAAGTTGATCTCCCACAAGCATTCAGCAGATAGATCTGCAGGGCTCATTGTTGGTTCTGCAGATTATTTGGACACCATGGTGAATATGCTGTAACTTTCAGGTATTTCTAAGGAAAGAAATGACCAATCCAGGCACCAATTTATGTGATGTGGATGCAAACTTTGTGCCTCGTTTTCTGTTACAAAGGACCATGTGTGACTTAGAAGTCACCGTGAATGTGTAGCAAGGATGTAATGAGGTGGGGTGGCTGTGTTGTTGTTGCCTTGCACCAGCATGGAAATGCACAAGGATCTAAGGAGAAAGACTTGAGCAGTAGCCACTGAAGCCAGTAAACCCTGCCTTTAGCTTTCTACTGCCCTGGGCTCTGGCACAGGCTTAGCTGGTGTCATGCCAGGACTCTGCCCTCCAATGTGCCTCTCTGCAGAAAGACAATTAATGTGCTTGCATTTCTCCTCTCTATCTGTAAAACAGTGATACAGCAAAAACTCGTATTCATATTCTGGGGATGAATGTTGTCTCAGTAGATAAATAAGAATGTAGGTAGCCCAGGATGTATAAAAATCATTCTTCATGACTTCACTGCACCACTTCATACTAACACAATACAGCAACCATGAGGCTTTTGGTTGTATACTTCAGTTAAAAAAAAAAATTTGAAAACCATTTTTTAAAAGAAAGATGGAACTTAGTATGAGACACTTAGAAATCTTGTAAAAATTGGATGGGGAAGTCAATCCAATCAAGCCATGACTCACTGAACTGCTATGGGATTCCCCGGGCTTATACTGTTAGGATTGCTATCACCTCTTTTTAAAATTTAGGTTTAGTTTTAATATTCACCATTCGGGTTCCCCAAATAAGAGAGAAGCCATACCAAATATATATTTAAGGATGTGTTGTAGGTGATAATGCCATTAACCACCTTTTAAAAGATACCAATCACTTTAACCAGTTAAACAGAAATTACTAGTTTAAAATATATTTTTTGTATTTAAAACTAAAATTCAGTAGTTGTAGTAGTTAGCAAGACATGTCACTCTGGTTGTTTTATCATACCAATGCCTTATCTGTTGAGTCACATGAATTTAACACACTAGGATAAACTTGTATATTATCAAATATTCTGCTTTATCAGGCAAAAATGAGGGAAACCGATTGGAGAAAGAGGCTTAGCATGACCAGGAACCACTTGCAGGTACCCTTCAGTGTTAGGCTTTACTGTTATCTCTACCCAGGTGCTTGACCAGTTGCTTTAAGCCACGGGAATTTCTCATTCTTACAAGCAGCATCCCAGCCTTGCTGAGCAGCAAGAGCAACAAGTTTTCTTCCAGACATGGTCAACATGTCCCATCAGGGGGATGTGGGGTTTGGAACCTG
The DNA here is from genome assembly GCA_013399225.1 of Rhipidura dahli. Lineage (NCBI taxonomy): Eukaryota > Metazoa > Chordata > Aves > Passeriformes > Rhipiduridae > Rhipidura > Rhipidura dahli. The sequence continues at coordinate 649,917 of VXAC01004202.1, read as the reverse complement.
GACTTCTGCATGAGGCAAACTTTTCTTGCTCCTGTTCTGCTGTGTGGGTGTCATTCTTCAGTTGAACTGGTTGTAAACACAGACCTACATCCCCTACAACCATCCAGGTGTACTTGGGCCCTGGTTCCAAACTTAAATCTACAGAATTGCTCCCATGGGGGCTGGCAGACTTTAGTTTAGTCCTTTGCTAAGCATTTATAGGAGGTATTCCCATCCCTCACTTGGGTTACAAATAGATCACATTTTGTTCTGATACCAGATAGTGCTGTGCAATGCACAAATAAGATATAGGCTGAATATTTAATATTTTAAGCCAACCATAGGGAACAATAATCCTGTTCATGATTCTCAGGTATTTTACCAGCTATGCTGATATAGCACTATTAAAATTCAGGATCATAAAAATCCTAATGTAACCACTAAAATTTTGGCAACATATATTTAATTTCAATAGTTACTTTGAATTCAAAAGTGTCTAACTTAAATCTATTCTAGCAAATAGATTTAAAAACCTGAAATGCAAACATAGTTATCAGCATATCACCCGCTAGTGATTCGAGTACCTTTATCTACTTCATCTAAATACCTGATGTGGACTTGCCTACCTTTAATTGTGGGGTTTTTCCTCTCTTTTTCAGAGAATTTACAGTAAACATCTGGTATCTATATACAAGGTAGTTGACACTTACTTAGCAGACAGTGCAGTAAGTAATCTGCCATAAGGCAGGATGAAAAACAACTGCCTGAATGCTGATCTGTTCTTTTCCAGTCTTAACCACTGCATACAATTTTACTGACAACACAAGAATCATTCACACTGTACAAGTCAGAAGTGCGTATGCACCATCCTTTCCTCAGAAGAGATATAAATCTAAGTCCTAGGTTTATGTAATGATAAGTAAAGCCAAGTGCATCTCCTGGACAGTTCTACTGAACTCATCCTAAACTTTAAATATATATGCATATATCACATAAATACCAAAAGTTCTTAATTTCTCTCACAAAGATGCTACATGAAACAAGAGTTCTGGCCATTTAAGCTTTAAAAAGGCCCTTTTTTGGCATTGTTTAACTTAATAAAATAAATAGTACTACATTAGTAAACAGTTTGTAAGTAATGATTATAAAGATAAAAAAAATGCCAGATGCATTCTAGAAAACTCTAACTAAATTATACATTCAAAGACCAGAAAACCCAAGAAAGAACTACACCTGTTATCAAAGTCTATACAGCCAGCATGACGTTGAAAACATGCTGATCAAATGCTCATCTCCCCATAATGCAAAGGGATGGTTCTTATAGTTCCAGAGACCTCATATCACTTCAGGGCTCTTTTGCAAAGATTGTTCTTTGCATGAGCAGTCTTCCAAGACCTTCATGTTACTAAAAAATGCAGCTACTATTTATGTTTGATACTCAGTTTTCCATACAAATTTAATGATCTTCGTCTTTGGGGCTCTCATTTTAAATGATTTGGAAACATCAAGCTGCAAAGCTAGAAAGCTGAAAGAAGAGTCCTAAATTTACCAGGGTAAATAATTGTAGGCTCATACCAAACATTGACATATTTGAGAAAATAAAGTGGCCACATTTATTCACATTGCTATCCTCTTTTTTATACCCTGTCATAATTACATTTTTAAAAGACCAACTCACTAAAGCCATCTCTCTAAATTCCAAATAAATATTTAAAGAACATGAAAAATGCAACACAAAGTGAACATGGATGATCAAGAGGCCATTTTTCAAAAATAGGCATGATCAACAGAAACAAGTTTTACACAGAGATTTTTTTCTCATTAGAAAAAGCTTTCAACCCATAAAACCAGAAGCACAACAGATTTCGTTTCATGTTAGCATGAGCTGAATTGTATGGGTTTATTGAAATGACATGAAGTTTTTCTTTTCCTTCAGATCAATGTGTAAATGTGTCAGTGTGTCACAGAAATCCCCTGGCAGGAGGCAGGTAACAAAAAACATGGTCGTATGTAGTGCATCCCAAATGAGAAGCTGTGAGCAACTTCACAATTGCAAAAGTAGTTTCTTTTTAAAGACACTATTTGGATTAGGAGCAAGTGCTTTATTGTCCCATTAGAATTTTGTTGAGCATGTATGAGTCTTGAGTTGGTAATATCCTAAGCATGTAGATGGTCCTGCTGGCTACTCTGAAGTTGTTCTAACTTAGCCTACAAAAGTACTCGATAAAATTGGACATTGCTACCAGGGTAAAGATGGAACACTGACTCACATGCTATGGGAAATAAAGGCAAAACCACTCAGCGTCATGAAGGATCATGTCCTGAATTGCTGGACATGAAGAAGTAACCAGAAAATCATACACAGTCAAATCCAATTGTTTGAGCATAAAATTTTAGGTTTAGAAATGAAACAAATAAAGCTCAGAAATATGAAGTACATTCACCACAAATTTCTCCTTACTAGTTCAAATGCTTCATATTTTGATAAAAATCACTTCAGCTCTTTGCACCTTTTGCCTTTTGTGCCCTATGTCCATTTTGCATGAACACAATAAAACTAATTTGGCTGAAAGCAAAAGCTTTAGCAGGAGACAGTGGAATCCTGTGAAATTACAAAGCAACCCATTGGCCAAACACATTCTGATAGATTTGTTTATTGACACGTACAGCTCAACTGTCTTGATGATCAATCATTTCCAGAAATCCCAACTAATGCGATTTTCAGTGAAAATTTTCACACTAAATCCAGTGTAATGATCAGAATCTGGTATTTACTCTGAAAAAAATGAGGAAATAGTTTTGAGTATATAAGAATTATCTACAATTCTTTATGCTAGAGCAAGTTTTTGTAGGTAACTATAAAAAATTGATAGTGATCATGAAAAAAGTAAACTTGCTCAAGCATCATTCTAATGTACCTCATCTAGTAATTATTTAATCATTTGTATTTTTGTCAGAAGAAGATATTTATACTGTCTTATTTTAAGAACACCCACAGAGTTCTAGTACCCTAATAGTATATACCAAGCCAAGTTACCAATACAAAAAAAAGTTGTATAAAAAAAGTATTAAGCAGAGGAAGTAATTATCAAGATAACTTTCTACCTTCTACAAACATTATTCACTCCAAGTAAGGAATCTGGATGGCTTGGCTGAAGACACAACAGTGATGCATATAAATGTCTGTGACACTGGAGACAAAATTATTTGACTGCCAGATAATGGGTGGAGCAAGTTTTTGTTAGATTTCTGCAGATGAGAGATTGTTACTAATTTTTATCAGTGTTGCAAAATTATTTCATCATGCTCAAGTCTTTGCTTTGCTAGGCAAAATTAAAATAAAAATGCACAGCACAATACGTCTCCACTCAAACACCTTTACATTAGTAACAAATGAGAACTATGGGATTGATTTTCTGAAATGCACAGGAAATCTCTGAAATGAAACAATATTTTTAGAGTACTCATTTGGATCTAAAGCCAGCTGTCAGAAGCTGCTGAATAGAAAACCTAAAGGAGTGCTCTGGGAAGGCTGGTAAAAGAAAGGTTGGGAGTGTCATGTGAAAGTAACCCTGGATTTAATCTACGTTAGTCTGACCAGTAGAGAGGTGAGCAGCGATAACGTTTGCCTGAAACGCTCCTCTTGAGTCTCTTGACTAAATGAAGCAACTTACATGTTGTCCAACTTGATGCAAGCAAAAATAGCTTTAAGGGAGAAAGGACACAGAGACAAATATTTTTGAGCTAAGATCCTCCTAAACAGCCATCCCTGAGAGGAACTAAGATGAACTGTCTACTTTATTATTATAAATAAAATAAGGCACCAAATAGGAAAGAGACATAGCATGTGGACAGGATTGGTGGAGCAGGTTGGGAAATATTTCTGCTTATCATATCACACAATATCATCCAGGGGGAGATGGAAACTTTACCTATTTGATTCTTTAATGCAAACTAATTTTTTTACTTGTCAAAATTACATCAAAAACCCAGTGGAAAGAACAGACTATTATATTTTAAAATAAACAAACAAACAAGACAGCTTTGATTTGAAATGAAAACAAACAGGAATGAAAGAATAAGCTTTCATCATTTTGGACACCTTGGCATTCTTGCAGATATATTCATAAATTAATCATTGAAAAACTTAAACTCAAAAGATCATGCATTCTCCAATGCAAGTAGTCTCTAAAGACTACTGAAAATGGTTATTAAATTATAGTTCTTTAAACTCCATGCATCAGGAATGTTTCACACACAGCTAACTGAAAGAATAGCATGATGCTAAAGTCCCTGTGATCTTACAAAAGCAAAGAAAATTGTGAGGATGCACTAGCAGTATGTCACCATGTATAACAGTACTAAAATCTGTTAACAAAACTACCATACATATAGTAAACAGCAGGAGTGTTGGAATGCCATGCAGCTTTTAAATTATTAGCACTAATTAGCCAAATCAAAAAAAAAGAGATGAGAAAACACATTAGAAGTGAAGGCAAGTCTACCTGTATTGCTGTGTCAAAATTACATTTCCAAACAACCAATTAGTAAAGACAACCTTTCAGCCCAATAAGCCATATGTAAAGTGGGATGGCTTCATTACAGTGACTCCCTAATTAAAATGTAAAGGCTGCTGATCATTGCATAATTAAACAACATGTCATGTGGTTTCATCTGGCAATTGCAAGCAGCTAGGCCTGAAATCATTAATGACTAAGACGTAGTCTAAATGAGTCCAGAGACTGTAGAACTACATTCTGTCAGAATGGAGAGTATACTATGGTCATTATGGAAATAATATCCTCCAAAGGGACTGCTCTGTACAAAATGTTGAAGTTCTTTCTCTCAAAATGACTTTGACTTTTTATATCCAGTTTTCTTACTAATTAGCCTAAAAGAAAAAGGCTAGCAGGGCTAATTAACTTCCAGCTATGGTAATCTAAATACGAAACTGCAGTACCAAAGATTTTCCCTGTAGATATTCTAAACGTTTTTCATAAGTTAGAGCTCTGCTACTGAGAAAATATTTTTTAGGTAACCTTATGCCTTGATTGAGTGTTCCTTACATGGCTTCCCACTTTGCAGAGTGCCCAAGGAACAGAAGCACTTGCAGCACCAGCTCTCTGTGTTCTGCATACCACAGACCATGCCTTCAGCCTTCACTGATGATGTACAGAAATACCAAGAACAGAACAGTGAATTTGTAGTTCCATGAATTTACTGGAGAATTTTGAGGGTGGGAATTGTTTTGCAAAATAATAATGCCAGTCATAAGAAAAGCACATAGTATGAAATCACGTACACTCCCCAATCTCTACTTTAGGAGTTTCAAAGTGTAATGGACAAAGTAATGTGAGTTCAAGTTCCTTTGAAAAGTAGAGTCAACAGGATCTTTTGTAAGCAGCCAGAAACAGCAGCTGCTCCACATCCCAATCAAAACTCTATAGTTCAGCTCTTCTTGTGTCTCCCATATGCATCCTTCACACACACCTTCACTGCAGCAGGGAATTCAGGTGCCTTCTTCTGCTCACTTTCATGCTAAATCTCATTCAAGGGCTTTGCCATTTGAAAGTGAATAACGCTGGATATAACGGAGCTTGAAACACCAATTTGGCAGCAAAATTTAAGTAGTGCTTAGTGTTTGCCAGATCTTGCAACAAGTTGGGTGTTTTGCAATCAGAGACACCTCAACTGCCAGGTTCTTGAGTGCAGAGACATTACTTTTGTAAGATGGGCTGGACATCCTGGAGAATGACCATGGTTTGACATGTAAAACACTCAGCTCCAGTGTTTAATGAAATTACCATCACTTAGAGCAGAGCATCCACTACAGGCCACAAACAGTGCTCTGGGAACTCATGGGAGCCTTCTGCTGTGCCAGTACTGTCCAAACCATTTTGGGTTTTTAGCTAGCAAGATGTATCTTCCCTTCAGTGCTGCAGCCAAACTTAATTACTTGGCTTACCCCCGGGCTGCAAATTGAGGCAACTTCAAAATGAGGGTGGCTTATATTAACTATATTTTAATTACTGTCTACTGTACCATAACAGCAATGGTGATTCTGTTAATAAAGGGAAATTAATATCCCTTCACTTGGATCAGTGATAAGTCTGGTTTGGATTTTCAAAGGGAGAAATTCCTGCTGATTTTCAAAAAAAAATATAATGCATATATCTGGTTTCTTATGAACATCTATGGAAATCAGGAATCATAGGTCTGTAAACACAAGATGTACCCAGATTTTCAACTCTCTTCTGGCTGGTTACATTACTATTACAAAATAAAAAGGTTATTAATTCTTCTGATCTGCAGAAATTCAAGCTACTGTGCAGAGGACTACAGTTAAAAGCTGAAAATGGGCACTGTTCTAATTCTTTTATGTTTTATTTTCAAACTCGTTTTCACAGTTATTGAAATTCTTCAATGCAGCTATAGACATACCTATGACTTTTTTGACTCCAACTGAAGAACCATAAGCATATCCCATACTTTAGCCAAATGAAGCCTGTCAAACTAGAGGTCAAATTCATCCCAGCTATCTCAACAAGTAAAATAATTTCTAAATGCCAGTTTCAAGATCTGGCACCTAGAAAGACAAATAAAACAGACTTTCATAATCTCATGAAGGTACAGAAGAAGGATTACAAGACTCCGTGAAGTCCAGAACTCTTTTAACAGTGCTGTCTGCTATAAAGTATGACAACACGAGAGAATGTTGAGAGAGTGATTCTGCTGGTCACTCTTCAAACATTCTAGAGAACTAGAATGAGACTAGAGAAGGACCAAAACAGATTTTTCTATGCTTAATTTAGTGCTCAGGGTTAAACAAATAGCAGTTTAACTGAACCTTCAAACTTCCTTATTTAGAACAGGAAAAATTTTGTTTGAAGGAGGAAATTTTTTTAGTTTTTTGTGGCAGAATTTTTAAGAAATATCTGCCCTCTTTGCACGTCTTGATGCTGCTATGCAGCATTAGCACTATATTTCTATCCCTATTTGTAATGCTGTATGCTAGATTTAAGCCTGATCTTAAGGGAATTACAGGTCAGATAGCATTGCCACTCAGAAATTGCTACTCCTAAGTACTACAATTTAATAAAAATTAAAGAGAGAAAACTAACTAATTCAAGGTTGAAAATGTCAGCCAAAAAATGAAATATAAAGGAAGAAATACTGGAGTGATTATTTAAAAATTCAAAGGTGAATATCCCCAGAGATGGTGAAAGTCAGAGAGACAGCATCATATCACATCTTTAAAAATGTTTTCAAATAAAACAATTATCATGTAGATATATATTGAGAAGACTACAGCTCTCCACTGGCTAAGAAATCTAATGGGCAGCAAATAGGCAAGGTGCTTTGAAAGTCTAAAGCAGTTCTGAAAATGATCACAAGTAGAACAAAAGTCACTGGCATTTTTTTTTTTCATACTTTAGCCCTCTCTAAACTTCATTTGCTCCAACCCTGTACACCAGCTAACTGAGGGAGGGTTGAGACTTGTATGTTAACTATCTAAGGATTAACTCCTTTTTCCTGTTACTTGGGTAATTTTGAAGTTTTTCTTTTTTTTTTTTTTAATTATTAATAAGGTCTTGGCATTAAAGCATTAAAGGAGTAGAAAAGAGACAAAAGCCTTCTCAAAATATTCAGGTCATGGTCCTTTTATAGAGCTTGTTGATTATATAACTCCATATATTTTCATATTCTAGGACTACAGTGGGAAAAAAAGGCTCAAGCCCATAATGTCCTGCACATTCTGACAATCAGTACAATGACCCTGAGAATATGATTCAAAGTCCACAGAAATCAATAGCAGCCTTTCCTCCAGTTGTAACATTTGTCTTGATGCTCTTCAGTTATTCATCCAATACAAATGAATCAAAGAACACAAGACAAACTTTGCACTCTTACTTAGAAAGGTGCTGCCTGTCCACTTTTGCTATTTTCAAGGCACCTACCACCATGTTCACCAAACCTTAAGCTGAAGAATCCTTATATGCAGCTGATTATTTCATTTTGAAAAAACAGCTGACCATTCCAAAAAGTCTTGCAGAGGTACATGGAGACTGTCAACTCATCAAACAGAACTGAGACAAGATTAAACCTAGACATTTTAAATACCATTATTAAAAATGTTTATAAATTCAGCTGCTAATTGGATTAGAGTTCACTGGCTACGTTTTAACTACAATCCTGACTATGCAGTCAACCAAGATATGAGGAGGTTACCTAAAGAAAATCCATAAATTACTGTGCTTCTGTTCTCCTAATGATATATTCAGAGGTCTCTGCACAACACTGAGTAATAAAAAACTTTCTCTTATGGAAAATAGCTGCTGAACAATGACATCCACTGATACTGTAGCCTGCTATACATCTTATTAGAAACCCCCTATTCTCTCCCACATTCATATCCCTGTAGTATCCTGTGGAGCATCTCCAGTGCATCTAGGAAAGGGTAAAAGCTTTGGGTTAATAATTCATTATGAATAGTCTACATTTTCATGCAGTATGTATCCAGGTGATACTACGCTTAATATAAATTCAAAATGTCAGCTTAAAAAGAAAAAAAAAAAGAAAAAGAAAGTCTTTCTGCCTTTGTTTTACGTGTGAACCCTGAAATAATTTATTCATGGTACCATAATAAACTGTCAGCTATCTTGACAACTAAAAATGAAGCGTACTGTACTCCTTGGAAATTTCCAGAAATATTTTTTTTGTGTTACAAAAAGAATAGAGAGAAAAGACAACACATTGAAACCCACGGCCAGACTCCGCATGCACTGAAACTTCATTCAGATGCCACTGCTTAGGATCTGTAGAGCCCTTAAGTCATAACAACCTATCAGAAAAAAAATCACCTCAAGTGATCTCAGCATATCTAAAAATGTTCAACTGTCGTTTTGAAGCAGTAATTCAAGTATTTAAACTCCGGGAAAAAAAGTCTTGATGGAAAATACAAGGGAAAAAAGCATGTTAGTGGAAGAGAAGCTGCCTTAATTGGGTAGTTAAGAG
>VXAC01004202.1:625971-640003 GCA_013399225.1 Rhipidura dahli | reverse complement strand
TTAATATATTATTTTATATTGTATTATGATATATTATATTATAATATATTGTATTAATATGTGTTATATATTGATATATTGTATATTTTAAATATATTTATATTATAGATGTATGTATGAATTATACATATGTCTCTCACGTACAGTAGACATTACATATCATGCAGTTTGCTCATTTCTGTCTCGACTTTTTTCATTTGATCAAATGAAAAAACATTTGAATTAAGAAAGAGGTTTTGAACTAAGTTTTCTATAGTACTAACCATTTGTTACAATCCATTGTGAGACAGAACAGGAAAGATTTAAGTCCAGCAATGCAAATGTAGGACTAACACCTTCAGATCAGGATTTCTCTTTCCATTCCCTTCCCTCCTACTATCAATATGACTTTATCAATCAACTTGGCAAAGATACAGATAGCAAACAAGTAGCAACAAGTTAGAATCATTTCTGTTGGGTCCACAGGGACAATTTCAAGCAGATGAAATCATAGAATCATNAAAAAAAAGAAAAAGAAAGTCTTTCTGCCTTTGTTTTACGTGTGAACCCTGAAATAATTTATTCATGGTACCATAATAAACTGTCAGCTATCTTGACAACTAAAAATGAAGCGTACTGTACTCCTTGGAAATTTCCAGAAATATTTTTTTTGTGTTACAAAAAGAATAGAGAGAAAAGACAACACATTGAAACCCACGGCCAGACTCCGCATGCACTGAAACTTCATTCAGATGCCACTGCTTAGGATCTGTAGAGCCCTTAAGTCATAACAACCTATCAGAAAAAAAATCACCTCAAGTGATCTCAGCATATCTAAAAATGTTCAACTGTCGTTTTGAAGCAGTAATTCAAGTATTTAAACTCCGGGAAAAAAAGTCTTGATGGAAAATACAAGGGAAAAAAGCATGTTAGTGGAAGAGAAGCTGCCTTAATTGGGTAGTTAAGAGTATTTGATAGGATTATAAAAAGGCAAAACTGTCAGAATGCAATTCTTCTACTGGCCACTGGCCAAAGCAGTGCAGATTTTAGAGGGAAGAATAAACCACCACAATTACACAGCATCACTCGCACAAGATAATTTCAAAACAATTCTCAGCCTTTCACTTTTATTTGCATGAGAGGAAATTTTCACTCACTTTATGGTTTCTCACTGAATTTCTTGTTCATTTAAGTCTTTGTCTATAAAAGGGAATATGCCCCCATGAAAAGCCACTGATAGCAGCTGAGCTAACACATAGTGTGGATAAGCACATATTCTAGTTGCACCAGAATTCATTCTTTTTTGAATCTTTTCACTCCTGCAAAATACCTGTACCAGAAGCTGAATCAATTCAGGTACACCAATGACTCAGCTGCAGCTGGAGCAAATGTCCACCCCAGAAAAGTTCAAGAATGATTAGAGGTAGCAGGTCAGCAGCAGCTCCCTGCTGTGAGACTTTAATTCATCTTCAGCTACCAAAGTGCTTCTCTTCTCCACATGAGCCACCACTTTCTCTCTCCCCAAACTTTAACCCACGATTTTTAAAGGCTAACCATTCTTCTGACCTAAAAACCCTGCTATAAGTAAAGAGAAACTCACCAGGAAAGGAAGATAGAATGAAGATCCCAATACTGTTGAGCACTGTTGGGTTTATTTTCCAAAACGAAAAACCTTGCATTACTTGATGTGAACCTTGAAGAGTTGTCAGAATTACTATTCATCCAGTGGAAACAGATTTCTACTTAGTAAAATGGAGATTCTCATGACAGACCTTCATACCTGCTCCCTCTGACAAGTAAGGAAGCTTTTTTCCCATGCTGGTAGCAAACATTTCCAAGTATTCTGTCATTACAATTTCTATATGAAAGGGCACAAAGGAACACATAAGAAAAATTAGGTTATATGTTCAGAGCTCAGAGCTACATTTCACTTGACCTTAGTCTTTAAGTGTCTACTGATAGTTTGCTTAATTTTTTGCTCTATTAATTAATTGTATATAAAGATATTGTATATNAGCAGATGAAATCATAGAATCATAATGGTTTGGGTTAGAAAAGACCTCTAAGACCAGTGAGTCAAACCAATAATCCAGCCTGTAACTAAACGATGTCCTCATGTGCCATGTCTTTTAGATACCTCTGGGGATGGTGACTGCACCACGTCTCCAGGCAGCCTGTTCCAAAGCCTGACAACCCTTTCAGTGAAGAAATCTTTCCCAATATCCAGCCTAAACCTCTGCTGGCATCACTTGAAGCTTGCCTCATCACCTGTCAATTGAGAGAAGAGGCCAACCCCCACCCGGCTCCACCCTCCCGTCAGGGAGATGTGGGGAACGAGAAGGTCTCCCCGAGCCTCGTCTTCTCCAGGTTGAGCCCCCTGGCTCCCCCAGCCACTCCTCATGTGACTGACCCTTCCAACTCTTCACCAGCTTTGTTACCCTTCTCTGGATATGCTCCATCACTTCAGGGTCCTTCCTTTAGTGACATACCCAAAAGTGAACACAGGATTTGGGGTGTGGCCTCACCAGGGGCCAATACAAGGAAGAATCACTTCCCTGGTCGTGCTAAACACACTCTTGCTGATACAGGCCAGGTGCCCTTCACCTCCTTGGCCACCTGGGCACACCTGGCTCACGTTCAGCTGCTGTCAACCAGTACCTCCAGATCCTTTCCTGCCAGCCACTTTCCAGCCCCACTGCCCCAGCCTGGATCCCTGGATGGGGTTGTTGTGACCCAAGGGCAAAACCCAGCACCTGGCCTTGTAGAACCTTCAACCATTGGCCCTGGTCCATTGATCCAGCCTATTGCACTGCAGAGCATTTCTATCCTTCAGCAGATGAAAACTGCTGCCCAACATGGTGTCATCTGCAAAGGGACCGAAGGTGCACTTGAACTGCTTGTCCAGGTCATTGATATGGATACTAAACAGGACTGGTCCCAATACTATAGTCAGTTTTTTACCCAGCAAACAGGGCACCCAAGCCATGAGCAGCCAGTTTCTCCAGAAGAATGCTGTGGGAAATTGTGTCAAATGCTCAGCTTAAGTCCAGGTAGACAAAATCCACTACATGGGTCACCTTGTCACAGAAGGAGATCAAGTTACTCAAGTAGGAACTGCCTTTCATAAACCCAGGGTGACTGGGCATGATCCCCTGGTGGTCTGCTTGGGCCAGGTGATGGCACTCAAGACGATCTGCTCACAGCAGTCACAAAAAATATCTGTATTGGGAAGAGTCACAGGATTTTGTCCTATATTGTTTTATAATAACTGCATATTAAATATTAATAACTGCAAATAGGACAGAGAAAAAAGCCTCTTGACTTATCCTGAGGATGGCTGCAAACTGGGGACTATAACATTTTGCAGTATATACCTCTTATCTGTACCACTTCCAGGGGCAGGCTAATGCATTTAAGTGACATGTAGTATCAACTTCCACATTGGAATTTCCAAACACAACAGTTCTGATAACAGCGTTAGATATTCAAAATTCTGGGGGAAATACTTGTTGCACGTAAAGAGATCCTCTTTATAATCTAACAACTGATCAATATCCAAAGTGACAGTTTATTATCATTAGCTGAAGAATACACTTTTCCTGCCAGTGGAAGTTACCATCCCTTGATGCTCTAACCCTGTGAGGAGGATTATCAATCATAGAATTTGGTATCTATTGCAAATATTTTATATGGTGTGTTACAGTAAGAATAACAGCTTAGTGCAATACATTTATTGGTTCACCAACAAGGAGCACACCCTTTAGTTCTCACACAGCTTTTGTGTTCTCAAATACAACAGCCCAGCTACTAAAAAATAAATTGCCTTTTTTTAACGCCATATGTGTGACATTTGGGAAAAAAAAGCACTTCCTTTCTTCTTTCATTTTTCTGTGTCACTAGAATAATTTCTTCCTCCTCAACTCACATTTAAGCACATTCTACTCAATACAGCTGCAGTGTATGAAACTAGCATAAATGACGGTGTCTTCAATTCTTACTGTTACACATTCATTATCTAAAATAATTAAAACTTAAGGGAAATTACAAAGTATATCTGTGAAAGTCATGCTGCAGGAAGATTTTCAAAATTACTCTTCTAAGATTGTAAGGAATCTAATTACTCTGACAATCCATCACTGTCTATTGTGTGTCATCAGATACAGCTGTTACTGTTGGATTCATAATATTCTGCACATCTCTTACCTGTAACGAGCCAGCAGGAGCTGAGCTGATCCACTGAGTGCTCTTTTATTGTGAGCAAGCTCAGCCAAAAGACAACTTATATCAAACAAACTGGTGAAAATTCAAATACCAGCACATATTACAGACACTAGCAGTCTCTTCAGTTGTCAAACATATAATTTAGGAGCAGGACTGAAACTATCATCAAATTAACCCTTGGTACTATGAAGACGAAATAAAGTGATCATGGGCAGTCCTGCCATGCAAATTATGCAATTACACACATATTTTCTATATAAACTTTCATGGGAAGGGTGTATAAGTACTTTGAGCTTCTTCAACTATGTGGTTTAACTTCCTTTTTCTAAGTCAAAAATATTAAATCCAGACTGAAAACCCTATTTTAGAATCCCACCAAACATCAGTACTCTTTCAAAATAGCATTATGCAACTTCTATTTCTATTCAAGTATTTCTGCCCTTGAACTTGTACATGCTCCATATATATTGAAAAATCATTTTATATGATCATTGCTATGATAAACACAGGTCTCAATATCAAAATACAAAGCCTGAGATCAGGGAGAGATTCAATGTTCTGATCTTACCAAGCATCATGAGCCTGAATCACTCTACCTGAATAATCCTAAACTTAATCATTTATAAAATCAGCATGTAGCTCACACCCCACCCAAAAATATTTGATGAGCCAGCACTTTCTCAACATGGAGAAAAAGAGGAAGTACTCATAGTATACATAACTAAAAAGTATATTTGTTTTTCTTGCTTGAAGAGCATGGAGAGTAGTAAACCTGCTATAAATTTGTTCTTCACTTACAAACCAAAAGGCAACTCAAACATTCAATGGAAATTAAAGAGCAGTGTTTTTTTAAAATAGAATAATTTTTAAAATGTTTTGTTTCCAATTAAAATAATTATAATAACATATACATTTTAAGTGAAGGCAATGGCTACAAAGACAATTTATTTACATGCTGCTAGTTGTTTAATCATCTTTAAATTGCTTTTGAAAATTAAATTTTATGTTTTCCCAATTTCAGTTACTTTGCAAGTAAATATTATGCATATGTATAGCTTGCTTGCTTTTTTTCCACATTTCATAAAGTTTCTAGGCATTTAAACAGTCCAGGATTTATGTTTACTGTTTTGAGATCTATGTGAAAGTTTGAAATCTATGTGAAAGATTCTATGAATTACAAAAATTGACAAATAAATCAAAAAAACAAAAAAAGTTTGCACTGTTTAAAAGACATAATCAGAGACTAAATAACTAAGCTCAGACAATAAGTAAATTAGATTTATGTCTTGCATGTAAAGATCACTGATATCAAATGCTCTCTTGTCTTGATTCATTTTAAGCAGAAGTGAGAGCAGTGGCACTTACGAAGAATCTAAAAATAATAAATTACATCTTATTGCACAAAGTCAAAGGCTAAACTTATTATTGCTCACCACAGGCCAACCTTAACCCCAGGATTAATGCCGTAAACAAAATGAAAATTCCGTTTGCACACATAATACACGAGGTCAATGTCTCTGAAGAATTACAAAAGGGAAATGATGCCCCCTACTGCTCCCAGAAAATGTTTCTCTATAAACACAATATTTTGGTTCAAAGGGAATTATCATGTAAAACCAATGAACATGTATTTTCAAACTAACCAGTGCTCATTAGCATGACATATGCCAAGGACAATTTATTTCTTCTTTGGACTTTAATTAAAATATATGAAGGGCCTTTCCTGGTAGAGGAAACTCTCAGGAACACAAACAGCTAGAGAGAACATAGAATCCAAGTTTCTCAGGAGTTACATATTTTGGTGAAGAAAGTATGAAAATTCAATTCAGTTTTTTTTCCTTCATGCAATTCTGATTACATCAAACTTCAAATAATAACTACTATGTAGCAGTGATATTTTTCAAACAGCAAAGTTGATAGGATTGTGTTTGCTGCCTGGTAGCAATTTGACACAATTCATTAAAAACTAACAAAGCCCATACCATGTCTTGGAGCTGTGGAAGACCACAGCTCAATTCCTAACCCAGTTTTATGGTTCTGGTATTGCTGACAGTGTTGTAATGGATTTCTTGATGGGCAGATAAAGCAACAAGGTTATTGTTTGAAATATTTTCAGGGAAAGAGAGTGCAAATACTGAAGGGCCTTTGCCTGTGTCTCATTTGTTCTGCTTTTAAGCCACAATAGACCCAATGATATCAATACTGTTAACTCCTTATTTCCACCAGTGTAAGTGGAAAACAACCCCCAAATTCTTAAAGATATTGGACACACTGAACTCCTCTATTTCAAAGTCAACTACATAAATATGTATTGGGTACATTGCTGCCTTTGACCTGACCTTCAGCACCCTTGTGACAATTCACAAATTTATCTAATCTTAAAACTGCTATCACCTACCTTTGCTCAAGGCTTGCAGAGTGAAATGGCTGTAGTTCACAAGTTCTTATGCCACAAAAATAACCAAAATTAAATCAGTAAGCAAAGTAAATGAGCTGACATGAACAGGCATGATTTTTTTTATTACGAAGTCCTTTTTTATCACATCTTACCATGTGTTCTGATGTTTTTTAGACAATACTACTATAACCTTGCGCTGGTCATTTTCAGCTCAGAACACAATTAAACACTGATACAAGAGGAACACTTTTACCTGACTCTTATGAGGATGCCTCTGCAGAAGAATGTGAGAAATGAAAAATTTTCTTGTTCACTGTCACAGCATACAGAATTGAAATTGCAGCACCTATATTTTGGGAAACATTTGGTTAGAACAATTTCTGCTCATTTATGGTAACTTTACAACTCATCAATAAGAGGAAAAAATGTTCATGATGGTTTACTGTTTCAAAATTAACTGGACCCAAGACAGGCTCAGTGATGAGGTTTAGCAAAATATAAATTCTATTCAAACTTGTAAGATTGTATGTCATAAATATATGTATCATGTTTTCCCAAGAGCCTATCTTCAAATAAGTTCAGAAATCAAGTTCCATCCCAGCTTTTCTTTTTCCTTTTTACTGTTGATGGTTTCTAGCAGGAAGTTGGGCCCTCACAGTACTGCCTAAGTCACACTGGTTCAAGTTTGCAACACAGCTATGATCTTCTAAGCCTCACCTAATATAAATCTGTATGGATTAGCTGGACTTAGAAGTAGATTTAAATAAATATATAATGTTCTAGGTCAAAGAAGATGATTTTAAACCAGTCAAGAGCAGGCATTGTCCAGGGAAGGAATTAGAATAATTACATCTTATTTTCAAGGCAAAATTGTATTTAACTGTATTCAAATACAACACAAATGCAACTGAGGATACTCCTGACTTACATGTATTTTTACATGCATGATGGAAGAGTGTTGCTTAAGGATTTAATAGTCTGGAGAAGACTGGAGACTGACAGAACATCAGTATGAAACAGTGGATAACATGACTGACAGAAGTTTGAAAAATTTTATCAGTCATATAAAGCAAATTACCTCCAACCTATTTTTCTTATGATATTGATAATAAAATTTGGAGTTGATTTCTGTTATGTGTGAATAGGCTGAAATTGGATGGTGCCATCCTGAAAAATGTTTTACTGTTTTTCTAGCAGTGTGAAACCAAGCACATAAATGGGGGCATCCCATTTCTCTAAATACACTTTCTAAATGTGAAAGGGTTGAAGCAATTTCCAGAGGTCTCTGTCTAGAAAAAGCCCTCCACTGATATTTAACTAAAATGCCTTTGCTCTGAGACATGCAATAAAATACACTGGAATCAAATGTAAATGTATCATTGTGCTTTATGTAAAGAAAGTCAGCTTAATTTGCTTTTTTCACCACTATTACACAAACCTAGCATGGCCAGTTGCTGTAACTAAAATTTTATTGAAATTGTTGGAAATATTCTGATGTACATCAGCTGATGAATAATTCCACTGATTTTAGTAAAATTATATTAAGCCTTATTCTCACAGAAAGTCTGTGAGTCCAATTTTTGACTGTAATGTTTTCATTTATCTCTCAAGGAAGGATCAGTTACAGTGTAAATATATCAGAAATATCTTGACACACTTTGGCTGTGTAAAAAATCATTGCATTGTCTGGCCCAGCTTACTCTCCATACACAAAAGTTTAAAAAATATGGTGTATTCAGAGGGAACTCACAGATTCAATTGAAGAAAAATTATTGTTCTGTGTAAGAAAATACAAACAAAATATTACTATATTGTTTCAGACATTAAAAAAATATTAAAATTTAGGACCAGATTCTGGAAAACCTTACTGAAGTGGATCAGCATTTAGTCTGCTCAGCAGTCAAACTGAAGTCAACAGGACCATACATTCAGATGAATATTAATTCATCTTGGTCTTAACCTTATAACAGTTAGATTTTGTGCAAGTTATCTGCAAACTGACATCATTCAGACATACAAATTCTTACACCCATTCCCGTCCTGCTTTACACAAATATAAAGAGAAAAACAAAAAGCACATCACCTACAGTAAGGTTTACTACAGGCTGCATCTTTTAAAATCATTAAAACGCCATTGTAAGCATATCTTCACAGCTCATTGCACCCCTTGTGCCTTTCAACTACTGCTGCCACTTCCCACCCACTCTGAAACTGAACTGAACTGAACCTCCCAGAACAGAGAGAAATCAGCTGTAAAGTCCTATTCTATTAGCAGTCACCTAACAGGTACAGCACATACAAGAACATTGTTCAACAATTAGCCATACCTAGTGCTTTGCAGGAAAAAGAAAATTAAATTCCTGTAGGCAGAATTGTAGCCAAATGATTATGAAAATTGAAAAAACAAACACTTGGTGGCAAGAGTCATAAAACCTTAATGACACTCAAGAGTCTGAGTCTAACTTTTGATAACCTATAAAAAATTGCTTGAAAGAGCTTTATGAAATCCCTAGATTTTAGCAAGATTAAGAAGAATACTGCTTTAATTTTTGCAGCTGCAGAAACTTTGATGAAGTACTCTATTTTAAACTAACTTAGAGTGGCACTTGAGCATGGCTCACTTTTTTGCAGCATTTCTGCATTCCTCAGAGCCGGCTGCATGGTGCTGACACTCCTTCAGATACCACTTGTCATTTCTGCAAGTAATTCAGTAGTGTTCCATCCCTTCTCACAACAAAAATTATACTCTTAGGTTATCATTTGTTTTGTCAGTCATCCAAGTGAAGCTGTAATGTTTAAACACACAGTAGTCACACAGTGTGGAACCCTTAAAATTACTGGTAATAATATAGCTAAATATTTACATTAGGAAAAAAACTCACAAAACTGTCTCCTGGAACATTTCCCAGGCAAAATAACAGTCCTTGCCAATACACCTGCAGCTTTTTGTAACTAATTAAGAAACTTGAGCCAACACCCTCAAAAACCATCAAAAACCCTCAAAAACCAAATGCAGAGTCCATTACTTGAAAAAAAAATGCTACCCACTCTCAACAATTGATGCATGTGTAATTGCAGTGGTTTTGTCTTTTCTTCCTTTTATAAAGACTCAGTTATTTAGAACAGGCTACTTTGAAAGAAAATTTGGATTAAGAAAAGTAATTAATTCTAAAATTAAGGGACAGAATAAGTTTCAGTTATAGAAACTACTAATTACGAAACTATACCTTGGATCATTTTCAAAAGTTTACCTCTTGATACTAAAATTGATGATCTATAGGTTCATTAAGATGTCAGCATTGCAACAAATTCTCCAAAAGGGAAACCTTCTTTATCACCTTCTTAGCCACCAGGGCTTCAAGCACGTCTGTCACAGCATAACTGGGGACTTGAACAAGATGTAGGAGTTTGTCTCTGTAAAACATTTTAAATTATTTCATTTCAAACCATTTTTGGCTTTTTTCTTTATAGTTCTGTAAACAACAAAAAAAACCACACAAACAAACAAACAAAAAAAAAAGAGTTTAAATATATACCAAAATCTCCTAGTGAGAATTTGAGGTTGCCTTAAATTCTATGACTATATTATACACAAGACTTGTGAGCTCTAGTCACATTATTTGTATATATTTTCTTCTGAAATACAGAGAATTTATTTGAGGTATCACTCTTAGAATATGCTATTATTCATGTTATGACTGCAAATTAAAGTTTTTGTTATTCATATTCATGCAGGATACTTTCTATACTCTAGTATTTTAAGTCCACATCCAGCAAACAATCAAATAAATATTTAAATTTATGCATGCAAATAACCCCACTGAAGACCATAATACTGAGGATGAGAGCACCACGTGTAAAGTGCATTATCATAGACCCCATAGTTCATTTACCCAGCACAGCTCTGAAAGACAGTTTAAAAATTTGGTTTCCATGTCATTTCAACCTGTACAGCTCCTTTTTCAAGTATGCAGCTCAAGCCCAAACTACTCAGGAAAGCCCTCCATAAAATCGTTCACACAACCAATATTCAATTGCATAAATTCTAATAAAGAGCAAGAAGTTGCACCAGGCAGCTGAAGCAAGCTATTGTGAAACATGAAAAAAAAACCCCACACCTATTTACACATTACCAGTATTTCCCCAACAGTAACACAAATAATGAGCTTGGCAACAACTCACATTCAGGAAAATCTCTAATACATTCCACTCATGTGCCAAGAAGAAAAGCAGGACCAGGCACTGGGTGTGTCAAATTCCTTTGACTGCTACCAGCAAAACATTGCACTTTTCCATCTCTAAAATAAACTTATGAGATCGACCCAAAGATCCAGAAAAGTAAGATTTCCCCTCCAACTGAACAGAGTTCACTTTGAACATTTTACTGCAAACTCCCACAGGAGGAAAACAAAATCATTCTTCCCTGACAAACCCACTTTGTAAGCAGCCTATTGTAAGACATCAGAGAATTTCCAGTGTTTTCAACCGAGCTCACATTTGAGTTTGTACACCTGCATTTGTGCTTATGGCAAGAAGCTTGAAATTCCTCTTGAAATTTCTAAGAGGAAGATTAAGTCCAGCTTGAAATTCCAAAACAAATAAAAAAAGGAAAAGTATTCTATTTTTTCTGGTCTGCATCACAACAATGCAAGGAGAAAATTCCAACTTGTATTAATAATTGTCCCATGTACATAATCATTAGTAAACCTTCTCAATAGCATCTTTTTTTCCACTTCAAAAGGGCTTTAGTTTTCTTTTGAATGTTACGATGTCAGGTACCACCTAATCTCAGCACGGTGGGTCACAGAACCACAACTGCTCACACTCACAGTGAACCCCCTGAGAACAGTCTCAGACCATTATAATGCATTTGAATACAGATTTATCAAGAATATTCATAGAATTATACGGATTACAATAAACTCAGCAGTGAAACCATGTTTTATAACAGGCAGCATGACAAAACAGACAAGAAAATATCCACAGCACCAAGCATTACCCACATCATTTAGAAGTCAGTGAGCCTTCTTTTATATGAGATATTCCAAAAGACTGTGTTGATCTGGTAGAAGTCAAATTTCTTTCAGCTTTTTAATGCTACTTTGTGTCCCAAAATGCTGGAAATTTCATTTTTATTATAAAGTTCCTTGCTTACAATGTCGTTTGTAAGTAGTAATATCTAAAAGCAACATTGGCTGCAGTGGCTGCATTTTAACAGTGGATGGCACCAATCACCTCAGAAATTGCCTTTCTAAATGTTAGATTAAATTCTTATGTGTAAAACTCATAGGAAAGTTAATTGATAAAGCAAAATGCAAATGTCTAAACAACAAAAACAAGAAAAATAACTTCAGGGAAGCATCCTTCTGGAATATGACAGTCCCTGTCTAAACTCCGCCCTGTGTAGAAAGAGTATTTGTGTGTAAACGCAGCCTGCGTACACAGAAGTAATTTTTTTTCTGTTTTGTCACTGCCACAGACAAATATTTTATTTGGCTCAAAGAATGACTTCAAATTCAGATAGGAAAGTATACAGCAATACCTGGACGTAAGCTTTTAGCAGGATTTTCCTATGGGCTAAGAACTGCAAACTGTAATTTGGTTAAAAAGTAATAATCAGGGATACAAGCGGCTTCATAAAAATGGTATTTCGTATTTTTGTATTAAGCCTTTCCAGGTGTAACATACAAGTAGACTAAACCGAAATATGCAAATTTAGATGCACGATAATAAAATATTTGTTCTCCCTTTGGAGGCTGTATTCAATGAACAGCTGCTAAAATGTTAACTTCACAGCAATGCTAAAGAAATGGCCAACACAAACTGGAATCAAATAGTTCCAAGGGGAACTTGGAAGATTCTAACCTGTGTCCGGGATGATATGAAAGGACGATTTTACACCTTTGTACAACAGCTGGTCCGCGTTTTCAGCTCCAGGCACTCAAAAGCCAACAGCAGTCCCAGAGATACTTTTTAAGAACTAATCTTATCCTTCACGTCTCTTTAACAGGGATGGGGGGAAAGGGGGGGCATTAAGTAAAAATCTGCCCTCTATATTTTCCGAGCTATCAGAGCTAAAGATTCGGGGATGGGACTTCTGTCCTCTGCCATCAGTTTGCATTTCTTTTTAAATGAAATCCAATAAGACAATACCAGAGCTGGTTGTGCCAAGAGTGTCTTAAACCAAGGTTTCCCCGCCAGGCGGGAGGGAGCCTCTGGCTGCGGTCACGGGACGGGGAGCGGCCGCTCCGCGAGGCTGAGCCGGGCGATAAGCGCGATAAGGGCAGCGGGGAGGGCCCGGCTCCTCCCGGCACACACGGACAGCGATGCGAGCAGCCGAGGGGCGGGGAACCACCGCGAGGCGGGGACAGGAGAGCTGGGAGGAGGGGCCTGGAGGCCGCGTCTGGGGCGGTCTGTGCAGTTCCGGGCTCCTCAGCACCAGAGACGGGCAGCTCCTGAGGAAGGCGGCTCCTGGAGAGGGTCCTGCGGTGATCAAGGGACTGGAGCATCTCTCTTACGAGGAAAGGCTGAGGGAGCTGGGCCTGTTCAGCCGCGAGAAGAAACGACTGAAAGGGGATCTCATTAATGTGTATAAATATCTAAAGAGGGGATGCCAAGAGGATGTACCAGGCTCTGCTCGGTGGTGAAACCGATGCGCAGCAAGTTCCACCTGAACACGAGGAAGAATTTTTTTTCATGGGCAGTGACTGCGCACTGGAACAGATTGCCCAGAGGCGGTGTGCACTCTCCCTCTNGTTGATGGCGTCCTGCCGGACACCGCACGGCTCCGCGTCGGGGCCCGGGCTGGATGAGTTCACCGTCCCCGCCGAGAAGAGCCGCCTCCTGGAGCGTAGCCGGGGCCGCATCGAGAGCTTGTTCGAGGNCGGTCTGTGCAGTTCCGGGCTCCTCAGCACCAGAGACGGGCAGCTCCTGAGGAAGGCGGCTCCTGGAGAGGGTCCTGCGGTGATCAAGGGACTGGAGCATCTCTCTTACGAGGAAAGGCTGAGGGAGCTGGGCCTGTTCAGCCGCGAGAAGAAACGACTGAAAGGGGATCTCATTAATGTGTATAAATATCTAAAGAGGGGATGCCAAGAGGATGTACCAGGCTCTGCTCGGTGGTGAAACCGATGCGCAGCAAGTTCCACCTGAACACGAGGAAGAATTTTTTTTCATGGGCAGTGACTGCGCACTGGAACAGATTGCCCAGAGGCGGTGTGCACTCTCCCTCTCTGGAGATACTCCAGAACTGTCTGGGCTCAAGGCTGTGCCGCGTGCTCCGGGATGGCCCCACCTGGGCAGAGGTGGCTCCGCTGACCCGCGCTGTCCCCGCCCGCCTGGCCGGCCCTGAGGGGGCGGGACGGCCCCGCCCACTCTGCGGCGCGCGAGGGGCGGGGCGAGTCCCGGCGGGGGCGCGGCCTGGGCCGGGCCGGGGGC
>VXAC01004202.1:589928-625947 GCA_013399225.1 Rhipidura dahli | reverse complement strand
GCACGAAGGCCGTGAGTAACGCCAAGGTACGGGGTCGGGAGCGGGGCCGGGCGGGGCGGGGGGGCCGCGGGCAGCCGGGGTTTGCCCCGCCGGCCGGGCACGGCCGGGGCCGCGGGGTGGGGAGGAAGAGCCGAGTGTCCCAGGAGGAAACAAGCGGCGCTGCCTTGGCAGGTGGGTGTGTGCCCGGTGCCAGGGAGTCTCCGGCCGTGTTGACATAAGCGTAGGGAATAAAGCGAAACAACTCATCTGAGAAGTTCAGAGTTCACGGGCACCGCGTTATGAAATAGTCCAGCCCGCAGCTGAGGGGTAACACCAGTGAGGAGGGGCCGAGTTTTGTTTTAAAGTGAGATTAAAATGCTTCGCTTTCCTTCTTCCTCCCAAGGTCGAGAAATTCCTCGGAGTTGTTTGGGCGTTGCCATGTTTTGCCTTACAGACTTCGCTTATTCGGTGGCATTTAGTAGCTCGTTAGCAAAGCTCTCACTAAAACTTAACGCAGTTAGTATTTCCTTCATGTAAAAGTTGTCAGACCTGAACAACTTCAACAGTCTGGAGCAGACGGTTCTCTTTTTAACCCAGCTCTAACGCGTTAAGAAAACCATCTATGCGGGTTGTGTCTCAGAGGGGACAACAGTTGCTGCGAAGTATTTTCACACGTGTTCCATGTCTTGCACAACTAACCTTTGGGGGGAGTTTCTCAGCAGTAGTGCTGAAATTGATATTAGTCACAGTGAACCTGGCAAGTCCAGCTGTTTGAATCATGTGATGAGAATTTTGGTGTGAGCAATAGCGAGGCTGAAGGCCCTTTTCAAACCCAAAATCTCGGTCTGTGGGCGTTGGTCGGTCTGTTTGGATGGTAGTGGGGATCCTGAGCATGCGTTTTGTGACTGATTTCAGACTTAGCAGCCCTTTCAAAACTTGATTCCTTAACTGTGTCATGCACCTGTTCCTTAACGTGTAATACACTTCCTTGCAATGAGTTGTAAGGAAAATACTATGAGAGTATATAGGGGGTTGAATTATTTGACCCTGAAATTTACTCCAAAGCAATTTGCCTGGGCTTAGAGAATGCAGAAACTGTTACAGGTAGCTGTTCTTCTTCTCTAGGCATCTGCAGTGTAACTTCCCTTTTTTTCCAGGAAATTAGAGCACAAGAAATAAATAGCACAAGATTTCAGTTTTCTAATTGCTGTTTTTCATAACAAGATAAAAAATGTTTTCTAATACTTTAAAGGGTATGAGAAACTTGATTTCTCTTATAGGCAGAGCAGTTTTCATACACTGTCTGGAGAAATTATTGACTAGAAAGTCAAATGAACAATTGAATAATTATCTTTGTCTCCCTTTGAAAGGTTTGGTGATAACAAATTTGTGTTTTAATTCATCAGTCAGATGTAAATATATACGTTCTCCTGTGCTACTTAGTTAAAAAAAAATGGTCCCAGATTTAGAGCACCCTTTTCACCGGTTATGTTGTTGTCTTGTTGCTCTGCAAAAGCAGATGATGACTAAGGCGTGGAGAGTAACCCGGTGGGTTTTGCTGCGGAAGCAGTTTGTGCTGATATGCTCGAGGCAGCCTGCCTTGATACTCGTGATGATGTAACTCGCGAGGTGATAGGAAGTGGTGTTATGTTACTCATTACCTTGTGTTGGTTCTCAGTTCCATTTAAAAGAGCTTTAGTGTTTGAGAGTAAATATAGATAATAAAATGTGGTATACTTAGGATTCTGCAAATACAGTGACTGCAGCTTAGAAGGTGGTTTCACTATATCAAAGAATTTTAAGGACCAAAAGAGGCAGTTTGGGAAAAATAATGCTATCTATAAGAATAAACAGTACACTGTACTGACAGAGTTTTGAGCTCGTGACACATTTAAAACAAGGTAGTATAGTGAATTTACCTGTTGTAACTTACAGGTAGGAGAAATAGCATTGGGATTTTTAATTTTAATTTTTTTTATCTTTGAAAAACCTGAGCTTCAGGAACACAAAAGTATCTGGAGCCTGGAGTTTTCTCAGTCAGTGGCTGCTGGTGTGATAAGCCTTAGGAAATGTACTTCAGAAATTGTTTTTAGAAGTTCAGATTTATGGACTAGGTAGAACGCTGGTGAAGGGCATTTGTTCATGGAGAGTTCTCTTTGACCAAAGCAAGGGAATGGGAAAATAAATCTCTTTTGAGGGTCTGATCTTTTAAATGGTTTGATCTACAAATGTAACCTGTTGCTATCAGGTATAAACGAGAGGTTATAAAAGAGTGGCTTCTATGAGATCTATTTAAAAATCATTTTAGATAGTGATGTTTTATTTCTGTTGTCCTGTTTACTGGCAGTGTTTACTTTCTCACATTCATTATGCCAAGTTTGCTTTATTTTCTAACCTGTCCATTACTGACCTAATAAAAACTAACTGGATACTTTAGATTTTCACAACTATTGACTTTGCTCTCCTTCTCCTCTTAGGAGTACATTAAGGGACTGTGTGAACCTGAACTAGAAGAAAAGGAGTACTACCCAAAGGACATGCACTGCATCTTTGTTGGTGCACAGAGCCTGTTTCTCAACAGTCTTATTCAGGATACCTGTGCTGATGTAACAGTGCTGGAAATGGGATTGCTCAGTATTAAGGGGGGTGCAGAAGCTGTGGTTATGGCTCAGAGTCATGTGCAGCAGTTTGTGAAGCTTTTTGAGAATAATGAAAGCCTGTTAAATGACAATGAATCAGAGATTAAAAAGCAGTTCAGACAATTTGTGGAAGCACATGCAGATAAGTATACAATGGATTTACTGATTTTGCCTAGTGCACTAAAAAGAGAACTCTTAGCTCTCACCCAAACTGGTGTTTCTGAAGGGGTGAGTGATATCATAGATCTCACAGGTTCTGAAAGCCCAGAAGAGCTTGGACAGAACAGCACCTCCAAAGTTGTTGCTGCAAACAGAGGTGGAAGGGCGCATGGGGAGGAAGCAAGAAGCAGTGCTGGCACACCTGTCACTGAGCTTACAAAGCAAATGGACACTGTGTTTTCTGATGCTCCTGAAACAAGGTTTGTTCCCATAAAGGACCCTCTGTTAGAGGCAGTGGCCTTTAAAGACAGGCACTCATGTAAAAGAAGGTCTTCTGATGAAGAGGAAAGGCTCCCTAAAAAGCATTTCTCTTTGGAAAATGATCAGCAAGTGAAATCTGCTTTACACAAGAATTCTTCCAACACTGATGCAGTTATTGATCTGGTTTGGGATAGCTGCAATGAATCAGATGGTTCTACTTATTGCCTTAAAGAAGGTGATGCTCTCACTGAGGAAGTGGAATATAAGATTCTTGTGAACTTTTTCAGAACAATGGGATATTCCCAAAATATTGTAGAAAAAGTTATTGGTGTCCTAGGACAATCTGTGGAACCACTAATATTGCTAGAAGAAATTGAAAAGGAAAATTTAAAGTTTAAAAAAGAACATGAACAGTCATCTCAAAAGCCTAAAACCGTCAATCTTCCTTTAGGAAATAATGTAAATAATTCACAAAAGCTAGAAGACAGAGGCATTTCTAGGAATAAAAGTCCACTTAAGTCCAATCATACTTCAAAGGAGACAGAAAATGAGTATCACAAAGTAAGAGGTGCTCCAGACACGCAAGTTGGTGCAGAAGATAAAGTGCATCGATTGGTATGCAAATCTGCTTCCCCTCCCAGCAAAAATTCAGTTCTGTGCTGTAAACAGAGACATGTTTATGGTCCTGGTAAGAATCACAAGTCAAGGTCAGGTAATATAGAAACTGATGGTGGGGTAACTTCCAGCACTGTGCAAGCTGGAGCTCTAAAAGATGTTGACTTTGTAGCCAGAGGGAGCTCAGATGTGCAGTATATCTCAAGTAAGAGTAAAACTGCATTTCAGCAACAGTCTTCAAGGCCCTCAACTGTACAAAACAGCCACCCTGGTTCTGAGGAGCAGTTGGGACCCTGCACCTCTTCTCAAACAAGGCCTCTCCACCAGCACCTTTCCCAAACCTCACATTGTGACAATGCTGTCCCAGACCGGTTACTGTCTGCACAAAAACATCCTTCAAATGCAGGTAGAGATACAGTGGGACCACCTCCAGATCATTCAGTTACTGGAGTTCAAAGATTTTTGGACTCTCTGAAGAAGCCATACAGACTGGAGTTGATAAATGAACCTGGAAAACCATATTTAAAACACATAATTATTGATGGAAGCAATGTTGCAATTTCGTAAGTATTGTTCTTTTCAGTTGTCTCTTTATTAACAGTTCAGTGAACTTTTGGATGAAATTCGGGCTAAGGGGTTGCAGTGGCATGTGCAGTTTTTGCTAGCTAGGTTTTTGGTGTGCATATACACACAGTTGTGCCACTTCAGAGTAACCTGATTTGAATCACCAGTGTTCAGCTCAATGTAACACTTCAGTTGGAAGTAATCTCAGGGCAAGCTTTGCTCCGTTGCAATCAGTGTTATGCATAAAGTTTAATCTGCTTTGCCAGTGCCTAACAAAGAGGTTAACTTATTGTCAATTTCAGGGCTTTGGGGGTTTTTTGCTTTCTTAACATCTTGTAATTTTAAAGTGGAGTTTCTCATTTAGTAGTGACATATTTCTCCTCTAACAGTATTGCATATTAGTGCTTGGATCCTGTTATTTTTTGCAAATGTATGTATGTATATTTACCAACTATATATGTGCATTACTGAGGTTCTAATATTTCCTTCATGCACCCCAGCGGATTGTCCTGCACACCAGCTGGGCTGCACACACCCCACTTTGGAGTAGGGCATAGTAGCTGGGTGCTATTGACATACAGTTCCCAGAAAGGTTATCTAACACCTGGTGCCTTCTACTCAACCAGATGAAAACTGGTTATGAAACTTAAAGGACAAAGCTCAAAATAGCAAAACCATCAAGATATTCAAGTGTTCTACTAAATAATCAATGCCTGTTGGTTTGATCATGCAGGTATTCTGGAGCTTCCCTCTGGCTAAATAAAGCCTCATTATTTTCTTGCATTTTATAAAGTGAAGATTTGTTTGCAAAATTGCTTTGAATTGTACTCAGTTTTTCTTCTCAATACCTCGACAACTGCTTCCATGCCTCTGCTGTTTCAGGGTTCTTTGGCCCCCCTGAAGTTTTGTGGGGTTTGGTTTTTTGATGGGAGTGTGGGTCTTAATGCATCACCCACAGGCTTAGAATAATGCTGTATGAGTTTCTGAATCATTGCTTGCCTCGTGTCTTAAGTCTGTAAAACTGCGAAAGCTGTAGAATCTCTTTTTTTTTGATGTGCAGCATGTTGATCTGTTGTTACCACGTTGTCTCAGGGTGCTTGTGGAATGAGAAAAAGCCCAGAGTTTACCCTAGCTGCTAACAAGTATTTTTAAAAATTACCTGGTTTTGTATGCTGAAAGCAGGCCTTTGCAGGCAGACTGCAATATCCAGTTTTTGGGTGATTTAAATTGTATTAAAATGTTGAAGAAACTCAGAAGGAAAGCATAATTGAATGGAATTATCTTGCTAGAATGATGTGTAAATGATATGTACTTGTGTTGGTGCATCCGGTCAGAAACAAAGGATAAGCAATAATCCTTTGAAGCCTTGCTAAACGATTTACCTGAATCACAGCCCAGGTGGATGGGCACCATTGTTCCTGCTCTTTGGGGAAGAACGACCAGGAGTTACCGTGCTGGGTTATGGCCAAGGGGAGAAACCTACTGCTGGCCAAAGTCAGTCATCCTGTGGCACTCTAAATACCTGTCCTGAGTGGGGTCCTTTGAGTCTCCTGGGACTCAGCAGCCATGCCAGCCCCTTCCTTGAGCAGCTGTGCCAGCTGCCTCCCTCCCAAATCCTCACCTTGGTGATACTCAAAGGACTGTTCCTGATGGCAAAGTTCCCACATACCTCTCCATGCTTCCTCAGGTGTGACCCTTGCCTGTTGGGAAATGCAAAGGGACTTGGTGTGAGCATTTCACTGATGCTGAGTGGAATTTTTTCATGGGTACCTTTAGGCACAGAGAATTAGGTGGTTTCCATTGTGTACCTGTATGTGTCTGAATTGATCATGGTATGAATGTTACTGCCTCAAATCTATCGTTCTAATCTATTGTTTTAACTAAAGTGAGCCCTGTGGAGTTGCTTTGTTAAAGTACTCCATGATTAAGTGCTGCTAAACACTTTTGTACCCTTATCTTTGCATCCATATGCTTTGCACCCTCACCCCCTTCTGCATTCCTGGCTTCTGTGTAAATCGTTCCAAATTGATTGTGATCATTCAGGACAAATCAAGAGCTGCTTTTCTAAGCTTCAAAACACTTAAAATTAACAGTGCACTGTGTAGTTCATCCAGCTTAGAGCTCTAAAACAGGACAATGGACAAACAGAGAAGGCATAAATTTTAACATGAGTGTCAAGACCTCTCCATTTCTTGAAGTCCAGTTGAAAACCATTAATTCATTGAAAATATTTAAGAAATTTCCAATTTAATGACTAGGATACCTAGCTTAATTTAGTGGGATGATGACTGCATTTTAAGTTTATGTCCCAGAAGATTTACAAAGAGTAACTCTTCTCTGAAAATTGCATTCCTTTATTTGAGTGTTCTTGGCACCAAGAATGCTTAATTTTATTAAGGGCAAGTGCGGCATAGTATTTTTTTTTTCCTCTGGAAGTTCTGTTAATAAGTCAGGGGTTTTTCTGCCTTTTATATTTCAGTTGTGGCTTACTCATTTTTCTGCCTTTCCACATAAAGAATTTCTCTCCAAATTCAGAGAACCTTAATAGATTTAAATTTTGATCAACTTATTTTTAAAATAATTTATGAAACTGCAAAAGGATAAATGAAAGCTACTAAAGGCTGAGTTTCACTGTAAAATATATTTCCATAGAAATCTATTAAAGAACTTTCTGTTGGGAAGATTTCTTGGTAAGTTAAACTAGGGCTTAAAGATAAGATTCTGTTCAAAACTGACAGGGCTTACTATTAGAGTAATAATATGCACTTGAATGTTTACTGGGAGACTGGTTTAAAAAAAATACCACTTGGTCATTTATTGTTGTAAGTACTTTTAGTGATTTGACATCTAATTCAAAACATAGATTATACACTATTTTGCAAGAGATGCTTTGGCTGATCCGGCAGTCAGTGCTCGATCAGTGGGTCTTTTCTATGGAATCATATCTTTGTTTTGTCTAAGTGTAGCCTCTGTGAAAATGGTGGAGTCTGCTTAGAAGTTAATTGTGCCATGTATTAAATAGGCAGATAGGTTCATTGGGATAATTCCAATTGGGAAGTGCCTCACAAGGTCATCAGCTCAAATCTTTGTGTCCCTCATTTTACGCAGTTGCTGATTTTTCTGGAAAGTGATGTAAGGGAGTTGTAAAAACAGATAATGAGCATTCTGTATTTTTAAATGGAGAAAAAAGATTAATTCTAAAATACCAGGTTTTGAAAGTCTTCCAAGAAATGTCATTATTTTGCTTTAGAACAATAGCTCAGACTGTTGAAATGAAGGGAGAGGAGGCCCTGATAGATTATCAGAACTGCTCAGATGTAGTCCTTGGTAATCAGTTGAATCAAAGGTGTTCTATTTTGTAGTAGGACTGTATTTGAAACTACAACAATATTGGATATTATAGTTTTAATTTGTATTCAACAGAGTTCAGAAACCTTCACTATTGGCCTCTTTTTTAAAGCCAAACCCACTTTTGGTTATTCCATTATTGTTGTGCCCAAGAAACTGAAGGGAGACTGAGCTGTAAAGTTGCAAAAGGGTGTATCTGTTCTCTTCTTTTGCTGAAGATCTTTTGCATTTATAAGATTTCTCATCTGTAGCACCTGTCTGCCTTTTCTTTTCCTTAAGCTCTATGTGGGACTTGCAGCTTCACTTTGCAAGGTTTTGTTCCATTTTCTTTGTTTTCATGGTAGTAAAACCCTTCCCCTTTTTCTTTCGCCTTCAGTCACGGTCTAAGGAAATTCTTCTCCTGTCGAGGAATTGCAATAGCTGTTGAGTACTTTTGGAAACGTGGCCACAGGAATATTACTGTATTTGTTCCACAGTGGAGAACAAGACGTGACCCTTCCATTACAGGTGAGGGATGTTTCTTAATGTTGTCTTAATTAAACCAGGCTGTAACTATTTCTTTGGATACTTCTGTGAAGAATAAATGGACAAGGATTCATCACATGTGAAGCAGGAGCAGTCTGACTGCTCAGCATGAGTAACTGGGTTTCCATACACAGTGTGAGAGGCCCTGTCTTGCTGGCTAACAGGTGTGCCGTGCCATCAGTGGAGGCCTTTTTGGGTTAGTTTTTGTTTGCTCTTTAATTTCTAGTTTTGACCTCTTTCCCATTTTTACAGTATGAGCAATTCTTCAGCTATCAATATCATTTCTATAGCTTAATTGGTACAAAAAAGTAGCCCATCTTCTCTGCTTAATTATATCTCAGACTAATTGTCAAATCATGTTTTAACAGAGCAGAATTTCTTAACACAACTCGAGGATGTTGGAATATTGTCTTTAACCCCTGCAAGGATGGTTTTAGGAGCAAGAATTGCTGCTCATGATGACAGGTAGAGAATATACATCATTTTTAAGTCTTTTTAAACATCTAACTAGTGGTCGTAAAAGCTTAATATTTCATGAGTGGGTTTATTAGCTAGTTCTGCAACCTCTCTAGACAGAGCTATGCATCCAGCTTAAGACTGAGCTCTACATCTGTTACATTATTTCACTGTTGTAGGAAGCACTCCTATTTACTCAGAAAGTCCTGGAGAATTACAAATTTTCATGGCATTTAAAAAAAAAAAAAAAAAAGGGCAGCCTGAAGAAATTAATCTTCCAGTGATGTTTTTATGCTTTCCTGGTTATCACTCTGTCCCTGAATTGCCTTTTATGCTTGGGGCATAAATCAGCTACTGATCAAATACTATTTAGCTCCATTTTCTTCGTGATGCCATGTTGGCACACAGACACTGTGGTGTGTTTGGAGCAGTGCATTTGTACAATGTGTAAGCCAGTGAACTTCCAGGTTCATTTGAGCAGTAAAGATCAACTTTGGAACGTGGGGATCATCTTTCAGTGGACAAGACACAGAATACCTTGCTGATGTTTTATATACACCCAGCCTTTCATAAGAAATGCTCTGGCAGTGCTGTATTTACAGTTGAGATTACTGTGGAAATAAGTGTTACAATATTTGCACTTTTTTTAAAAGCATGCACTTTCCTTTAAAAGGACACCATCTATTATCTTGTGGCTAAAATAGTTTCAAATGGCAAAAACCATGCTTTAGAGAGGTTATGAAAGAAAGCAAACGTTTTTTTCTTAATAAACCAGTAGCTACATTTTGTCATAATTTATTTAATGAAAAGGTTTTTAAGAAGTGTTGACAGAGCAAACAACTAACATGCAGAACAGAGACATTAATGCTAAGCAAAAAAGTGTATGGAAATGTGTTTGTGTTGGATTGTGTAATAAATACTGTACTGTTCCATAAACCAAGCCATTTACCTCTGCAAATATTTAGATGGTGGGTTTGGTGGGGGGGGTTGCTTGTGTGGGTTTGTTTGTTTGGTTTTCTTAATGGGGAAGAAAACCTCCCATGGAGACTGCTGTGCTAAATAAATGCGTGCTACCTAAAACACTGTTGTAAGTTTAAGTTGGGTAAAAACAGAGTAATTTCCTAGTAATCAAAGTGCTTGTTTTCATGTAGAGATGACTTTTGGATGATGAAATGTTTAGTTTTCTAGATCTTTCTATTGTTTCCAGCAAAACAAACTATCTTAGTGATCTTTGAAATCAATTTTACAGGTTTTTATTACACCTTGCTGTTAAAACTGGAGGTGTTATTGTGACTAATGATAACTTCAGAGAATTTGTGACGGAATCATTTGCCTGGAGAGAAATTATTCAAAAAAGGTAATTATTGAATTTATGTGAAATCATAAAAGGATGTCTGTCCCTGCAGTTGTAGGTTCTCTACCTACATGTGGGATTTCACTCTTTTTATTTAATCTGTCATGCAATTCTGGTGGATCCAAATGAAGTACTCAGTGATTCACTGTGGTGATTCATGGCCTTACAGCCATGTGTTGAGTGGTTTAATATCCCTATTATTCATATATTCTGTCATGTGTGTCTGTAATTGCTCACATAAGCAGGAGCTGGGTGTAACAGCACACCTGTGTCACTTCTGAAGGTCGGTGTTAGATCTTGTTAGAGCAGTCCACTTTCACAGCCTCTCTTGTTTGAAAGCTCATTTTTTTCAAGGAGACACAATAGCTGATGAGGATGTAGAGTGTCACTTTTAATTGTTCAGAATCAATCACTCCTTACTCAAGTGGGACAGATTGGCACAACTAAACAGAATGAACACTTGAAGCATATCCGTGTACCCATTTCCCTGTAATTGTTGTTCTTTGGGTTTAGATGAGTTCACTTAGTTATCAAATATCTCTGTTCATCTTGTGGAATTTGTTTCTTGTTTCTTTGTTGGGTTTGGTTGTTGGGAATTTTTTTTTCCCTTTCAGTTAAATCAGGTTATTTTACTGCTAAGGTGTGATCTTCTGTTCCCACTAATCCCTCAATCTCCCTGGCATCTTCTGAGGATAAATGTTACAGTGGCTAGGATCAGTATAGGTCTAATGAAATAAGTAACTAAAAACTTGCCCTGGGTTCTCACAATATAGCTGGGAGACCATGGATTTGATGGTGGCTAATCATGTAGGCATTCACATTATTTCTTGAGTGAATTCTACCTAAGTAAGGTTCTGTTCTCCAGAACTTAACAAGAATATTTGGCATGTAATCTCTAGTCTGTGGTTTTTTTAAGATCTTGTGTTAACATCTGCTATTAGTTTTACTTCTGGGGAAATTCCACTGCACCAAACCTTTTCCTGGCAGACAAATTTCAGTTGAACTGTTTTTTTTCAATGCAGATTTCTACCTGTCCCAAAACGATTCCAGAAAAAAAAAGCTTTGTGTCTTAACTGTTAACATTTAATGCTGTATTTGCTAGTTGTGTGGCTTTCTGCTAACACAGGCATTTGAGCTACATGACTGAAGATTCTTGCAAGGAAGAGGAGTTAGAACAACTAAAAAAATCTTCTCTGCTCACCTAGAAAATTCCACTGTGATCTTGTTGCAAAATTTCTGTCATAAAACAGTTGCTATTAAAAAAAAAAAAAAAAGAAAAAACAGCAAAGCTCCCTGTTCTGCCGTGTAATAGGAAAAGTTCACAGCTCCCATTGAATTATTTTGACATGGAATGCTGACTATATCTCTGTTGGGTTTACTAATTAATCTTCAGGGACTCCTGATGTGGTATTTGCTCTAAGGAAATTCATCCTGTTCTACAAAGGTGAAGGACAGCAAGGGTGTAATACCTTGTTATTTAAAAGAACTCTCTTGCAGGTTGCTCCAGTACACTTTTGCTGGTGACATATTTATGGTTCCTGATGATCCTTTGGGAAGAAATGGACCCAGATTAGATGACTTCCTTCGAAGTGAAGGCTGTTCTCGGTATAAACACTGTTTTTCCCTTTTGTTTGACACAGTCATTTCATATTTGAAATAAACTGTTCTCCTGCTTCACTCATACACCTGTAAAGCACAGTAAAGTTAAGCAGGAGCACTTGTAGCATGAAGCAGTTTAACAAAAAAACATGTTTTTCCTGTTACTTCAATTCGTTCAGAAACTGCTGGTGACATTTGCCTCTAATCGAGATCTCTGAACACTAAGATAAGTAAGACAAAAGCTTCTTCTGAGATTTGACTGTGGTGGTTTTCATGCATGGGTGTACTAACAGCACCCAGAGGTGCCAGAGATGTGGGTATGAGCTGTTAATGACACTGATGTTATCTGAGACACCTTGGTTGGTCACTTTGATAGTGGGACAATAGGTGCTATGAACACTCTGCACTCAGGTGTTTTTGTCGAAGAGGAGACACTTCACCTCATGGTTGAGGGTACCTTACTGTTGTCAGAACAATTTTTGATGCATTGTTGTTAAATCCATTTGTATTTGAGTAATAGTTATAAATGTTAATAATCATATGTTGTTTATTTAAGTTTAATGTACTTTAAAAATGTGCACATATTCAAGGTATGAATTTCCTTTGCATGAGCTGCCAAGATTTGAGAATTAGTTTGCTCTTTTGCACAATCTGCTGTTCTTTCACCAGTTTAGGAATTAGAAAGGCTAATAATTCTGAGGAGCATTTGGAGGGCTTTTGAAAACAAGTGAGGTAACTTAAAAATTGACAATAGAAAAGGCAAGCTATACTTAAGGATTAATACAAAGACTAAGCAAGAATCTCATCTATTGGAAACATTTGAGGAAAGTGGAACATTTATATACCATAGGTTACAAGCTGATTTGAAAATAAGAGTGGTGACATTAAAAAAGCAAGTGCAGTGCTAGAACTCCATAAGGAAATGCTAAGTATTCAAGCTGTAGTACAAAAACTTTGAGATGTTATTTGGCACACTGTGTTTTACCTGCCTGTGCCTGAGAGAAATATAATGAAAACAGTGTTCTGAGAGGTGGGTGAGTGTGATGATTGTAGAAGTGGAGAAAGTCTTTTAAGAAGACCACAGAAGAGCTTGGTTTCTTATCTGTAAACTTGGAACTGGAACTAGACTTTGGTGTTTGGCTTGAGTTTGGGGGTTTTTTTTTGGTGAGGGGGGTGGTGTGGTAAAGCTGCCAGCACAGTTAATTTTGTTTCTTCACTCTGACTTTCCTACATGAGTTAAATGATGCAGAAAGCATAAATGGCACCAGGAGCAAGATCAGAAACTAGAAGGATCTTCAGCAATTAGAAAACCTTTCCACGCTGAGTAATGGAAGGTGTCATAACCCAAATGCTTTTAAAATAGAGCTCTGTAATTTAGATACTGTTTCCCTTGGTGGTAGGAAACTAGACTGTAACATGAGTTCCTCTTCACATTTCTCTGCTGGCATCTGAACTTTAAATTTTGTTGTGCTAGCAGTGTATAGAGTAGCAACAACTTTTTAAAGTGTGAAATGAAATCTCAATATTTAGCACTCAAATCTCAATATTAGCACTCAAATCCTGAGAGTGCTAAAACAACTTCATTGCCCTGTTAAGGATATCATACAAAGGAAGCAAGGCCCTGATCTAAATATGAGCACAGCTCACTCAAGAGCAAAAGTAGATGAGGACTAAGTCTTGTGAAGCAATCTTGGGAGCCCCTTTGGTCTGTCAGTATTTTCACATGTTCCATGTCAGTGTACATGTGTTCAATGTATCTTTTTATCTCTAACTTCATAAAATAGGCTTTAACTGTTGCTGTAATCTGCCAAGTAAAGCATATTGAAGCTATTCCTGAGTGATATTAATGTTGTTGTCCCAGATTCAGATTGAGAACTGTTGCATCTCCTGTTTGTTTCACTTTGAAAGAATGCTTGTCATTTGATTCCAGTCAGCAACTAGCTGAGCGCCAGGGAAGTTTAAGTTACACACATTTTCTTCTCTCTCTCTCTCTCGTACAATGTGAGCTTCAGCTAGCATCTCCTTTAGCTTAATTTAATAAAAAGTTTTGTTTTGTTCCATAGAGATTCTTGGTCAACACAGCAGGCTTTGCAAAGCAGTGGACAACATTTTTCTGAGACAGCTTTCTTCTTCCCTGAAGCGAGCAGTAGCAGTCGACAGCCTGGAGGCGGAGTGCACAATGATCATTCATCCCCATGGCTTCCACGGGAAGAAAACACAGAGCCTCATCCAGCAATTCCACCACAGAGATCTGCCTCAGAAACAGGCCAGCTAAGAGAAGCCCTGATTAAAATTTTTCCTGACTATGATCAAAGGCAGAAGATTGATCAAATACTAGCTAATCATCCATTCATGAGGGATCTTAATGCACTGTCTGCCATGGTACTTGACTGAATGCTATACACAGCTTTTATATCACAACTGCTCTGACTAATGATTATCAGTGTAAAGAAAAATGTTGCTCTTTTATGTTACTTTGTGAATATTAAAAACCTAATTTTATTTGTATAAACAAATATATTTTTGTGTATGTTCTGTTGCTAATAGATGCCAGGTTTTGGTAAATTAAAAACTGCTGCTACTACAGATTTGTAGTAATATTTTTCTATGAAAAAAAAATCTTCTGCTTTACTTGAATTGCTTATTAAAGCAGTAGCAGTACTCCCTTTTGAGTAGTGTTTAAGTACTTTTTACAAAACCCTTTTCCTGGAAGGCTGAATTCCTGTCGGTTGGAGACCCGCGTGTGGGAGCAGCTGCCAGCAGGTGGCGGCCGTGGGCCCGTGAGAATCCCCGGGAAGGGTGTGAAAATCCCAGAAAAGTCATTTGCTCTTTCAGGCTCCAAATGCTGTGCGGGAGTAGTTATAAGAGAAAGTATAAATTCACAGCTCTCCTCGGGAGAAGGTGTTTTGAATACTTTAAAAGATCTGAAACCTACAGTGGTTTTTAAATTGGAAATTATCTTGACCATCTGTACTCTTTCAGAACAGTTTTAATATCTTTAACAATTGCACTGATACCTGTTTGTCTTTGCTTTGCCTGTTCTAAGTGTGAAGGGTGTGGTGTTAACAGAATGTGATGCTGTTTGTATAGAAATGGCTTGTTTGTGCAGATCTGGGATCTACCCCAGAAGTGAGGGGTGAAAAAAGAAAGATAATTTATGAAAGCTGACCAATAGGACCACTTTCAAGAGCAGAGCAAAGTTAAGAGTGCTGTGTGTCTGTATCTCTGTACACACTTAAGTCTGTTACTTCTTCCTTTTAACCAGTCTCTGGTGCCAAGTGTTCACATGAGTAAAATTAAACTGGACTAAAGAAAATGTGGGTTCAACTTCTGATAACTGAGTCTTACCCTAAAGCATGAGAGTGCCTTTCTCTCCAGTTCCATGGGGTCTGAAATCATTCTCTGTGTAAATGCAAAAGAGCTGAAATATACTGAGGAACCTGGGGTTTTTGGAAGACTGTTTTTTTGCATGGCCCCTCACATGTTTTATGAGGTCAGAAACAGAAGGCAAAGTTGCTTTTCCCTTAACACAAGTAACCTGAAAGAGAATTGTAGCAAGAACGAAAATGAAAGCCTTTTGATATGTTTCTACATTTAAACAGACAAATCTTAATTATTTTTTATTCTGTATAACTGTGTGGGAAATTTGCTATTTGTGGGGTGGGGGCAGACTCCTTCTGACCGGCATGTTTGCCTAGAGTGGTTCTTACTTATGAAATGTTATGTAATCTTCAAGTTCTAACCCCATAAAAACGTAGGCAGGTTCCTAAAGCCTCTTATCCCCAACTGCAGTTGGTATCATTTTAGTAAGGGAATAAATCACCAGCTCCCTTGCACTGTCTGGGGCCTGTGTGCATGTGTGAACATGCTCCTTGAAGAACTTGTCTTCTTTTCCTTAGGTTATCCCTGGTTGCATATGTTTTCACTTTTTAGGTGCTTGTGTGGGGTAGAAATACATTGTAATCTTTGTTTCATAGGATCGTAGAAAGTGCTGAGTTGGAAGGGATCCACAAGGATCATTAAGTCCAACTCGTGGCCCTGCACAGAACACTTCAACACTCCCACTCTATGTCTGAGAGAACTGTCCAAACACTTCTGGAGCTCTATCAGGCTTGGGGCTGTGCCCACTTCCCTGGGGAGGCTGTTCAGTGCCCAACCACCCTCTGGTTGAAGAATCTTTTCCTGATCTAACCTCAATCCCCACAACTCAGCTTCAAGTCTCAAGTCCTGTCATGAGAGCAAAGAGAGTGGTACTCTCTTCTTTCTCTATTTCTTTCTCCAGAGTCTGTTTCTGAAGCATGCATTGTGCTATTCAAGTTTTGGTTGCTGCAAAAACAGGCCTAGAAGCAGTGCTCTGAGTGGAAAATAACAGGGACTTTCCCTTATGTGTGAGTGGTTAGGCATTCCCCTCTCCCTCCCTTCAAAGGGGTAAAGTCCTGAGACTGATTCCTGGTGTGAGGCCAAGTGCAGGATATCTGTGACAAATGCAACAGTTTACTGTTTAAAGGAGTTTTTCCCTTGTTTTAAGGGCATGTATTGTTAACAAGGTTATTGCAGTTGTAAACAAGCAAAGCTCAGATGAGTCCCAGGAGTCAGTGCTGGTGCTGCTGTTTTCCTTCCTGTTTCAGTGCCATATTAGGGTAGCTTGTGTTTTGGAAGAGCATTTCTGAGCCAGAGAGAGAGTGCCTGTGAAAGTTCCATGACAAACAGTGACTCACACAGTGTCTTTCTAATACTGGCAGTGTTTCCTTCTGTTTTGCAAGCTTGCAGGCTGTGTTTGATATGAATGCCTTTCTTGCTAGAATTTTGTGTAGCTGCATCAAATGCTATTTTTAGATCTGGGCCTGGTTTATGTTTGGGATGGCTCTGTTTTATTGAGAAGGTTGTATCTCTACTATAATTCATGTATAAGACCTGTTATTTTCATAAATACAGTTTAGAATAATAATGACTTTGCAGATTCCAAGACTTAATCTGCTGTCTGGTATTCGGAGGAGTCTGGTTATATAAGTAGGTGTTTCTCTGATGTGTTCAGTTTCTCTTTTTTATCACAGAATGGAAACCCAAGTGCCTTACAACAGTGTAATTCATGGTGTTTGGACTACTCCTAGCATCCCTGACTGCTACTGTTTGTGCTCAGCTTTGTACATATATCTACCTATTTTGTATATGTTGGTGTGTAACTCTGTGCATACAGTGGAAATACTGCAGTGCTCAAGAAGATGGTGTAGATAATTGATAACTTTTAAAAAACAGATGGATTTTAGATATGTACATTTTTTTATCTGTGTATTTTATGCATTTATTTAGAATTGTACTGTTCAAACTCTGTTGAACTGTGTATGACAATCCCAAGTTCTGCCTTGCAGCTCACTAAGTTCTGTCAATTGCATTAGGTAATTTTAAATGGCTAATTCAAAGGAAGCATTTTTTAAGAAGAAACTGGCTTTGAATGCATTGGGTCCCCATTTCAGTCTCCACTTGAGTATTTTTAACTGTTTCAGGAATGAAATTTTAAATGTACATAAGAGAACTAAAATATTACATATTTTTAATTAAATGGAAACAACAGTCCAAAGACATATCAGAGTTCTGCTGAAATATATCCATTTTTATTTCATTATAATTTGTCATTAAGTATAGGAATAATTTTTATTCAAATCCAAAGTCATGATTAATTTTTGTCCCTGGTTGTTGAATGAGCATGTAATAGTCAAAGTATTGAGTCCTGATATTGTTAATTTTAAGCTAAAACTTTGCTGAGCTAAATATTAAGAGTCTGTTCATCAAAAACAAAAAGCTGGCTTGCGTGTGTTTGATATAGAAGCACACACACACTCTCCCTTCTTAGAAAGAACGTTCAAGGTGAATCCAAACTGCGTTTGCGTTTCAGTTGTGTAATTGTTTGGGGCTGTGGATGGTGCCGCTCCGGGCAGGGTCCCCGCAGTGTCCCCGCGGTGTCAGGAGGTGGCGCCGCCGGCCCGCGCCTCGTCCCGGTCCCGGCCCCGGCCCCGGCCCCGCCCGGGTGAGCGCTGGATCCGGCCCGAGCGTGCTCCGGCCCTGCCTCAGGGCACAGCTTCACTCGGGTTTTGGCATCCTGCTGTTTAAGTGGTGTCCTCACTGCTGTGTGGTAGGCTCTGTTTGCTTCCCGGCTCAGGGACTTCCCTTTGGTTAGCTGACGGTTTTGTGTTTGACGGGCAAATGCAATTGGTGGTAATATATTTACCTTTGATATGAGTTCCTTGAATACAGAACTGCGGCCAAAAGTCTGCTGTTTGAACAATTCTGATCGCCAGGAGTTAAGATATCGGCACAATAGAAATTCTATTCTAAAAACAAATAAGATAAATTCGGAGGTTCAGAGGTATTTCATTAAAAATCAGAGAAGGTATCAGAGAGCCTCCCATCAGCGCATGAGGGCAGAGCTGGCTGCGAGCGCCGGCTGAGGGGCAGAGCAGGAAGCGGAGCCAGAGGCAGGACGGCCCTTGCCCTGGGGCAGTGACCGGGGAGCACACGGCACTGAACGATGCTGAAGCCACTCCAGGGTGACTCCTTTCTGTGAGGAGCAGTTCTGCAACCTGAACCCAAACATGCCCCGCTCAGTGGTGTGTTTTGCAGAGAAGGAAATTGGGAATATCTAAAAGGCAGAGCATGAATGTCTGGGAATATTTTCTGTGAGGAGAAGGAGGAGGTACATTGTGGTTTATAAATACTTTGTGTGGGAGATCTTCACAGCAGAGGGCCTTGAATTAAAAGAGGCACATCAGAGTCTTTTGCCAGATCTACTGGCAGAACACCAAGAATATGGATAAGGGCATTCTTGACATTCTGAAGTGAAGGGGCATTAAAATAGTAATATTTGGCATTCATTGGGAATAAATTAATGTTTTCTGTCACAGTTGTAGCTATCCAAGGATTCTCTATGTTAGGAAAAAATAACTTGTCATATTTTAACTCTTAACCAAAATTTTGTGCTCTTGGCCTGTATGTCTATCAGCTGCTCACACCTAACCTACAGAGAAATTTCCTGGGCTGAATGTAACTCATTGTGAAACATAATATCAACACACAGCTTCCCAATGTTCAAACTTGTTTTCCTTCCAGACTTGAGCCAGGAACAGACTTTTGAGTAAATTAATAAGGAGGCAGCACTAGAAATGAAATTATTTAAGATAATGCTAGGCTGATCATGAAATTAATTTGCAGAGTCTCTATCAATTCACTGGGTGCACATGATTATTTTTGTTTAAACCATTCAATGCATTAATTTTGACTAAAAATGATTTAGGGCTCTGATTCATAAGCAGTAGGTATTGTAGTGGCCTAAAATGTTATTGGGGGTGATTGCAGGAGATCCATTGCAGCTGCCCTTGCTGGATGCTGTTTGCTGGTTTCTCTGTTGCCACAGCTGGCACAGTGGTTTAAATTCCTGTAGGTCATGAGTCTGAGCCCTCAGTTCTCTGCTGTCAACAAAATGCAGAGAAGATAAAGATATAGTAGCTGGATTGTTATCCTTTGTTTTACAGCATCCATCAAAGCCCTACTTTGTAAATGGAAATCAAATTAAGCTTTCCAATATTACAGCAGCTATGAGTCTTCCAAATGATGATGGATTGAAATAATTCATGCAAAAGCCCAGGATATCTCATCTATCCCATCTGGTGGGTTTAGTCTCAGGGCCTTTCAGGGACATTATTCAAATGTTTCTGGTAGGAGGTGAATGTAATTGCTGCTTGAGGAGATATTTGGGAAGGGAGGTTATAATTTCTTTTAATATAATATTTAATTATATACAAATAATAAAGCAGCTTAAATAAGTTTGTAATGATTCTGTAAAGATATTATAACCCTTTCTTTCCTCACTGATGGGCTCTTGCTTGTCTTTTATTTGTCTCATAATGCACCAATGGTGAGTGATGCATAGTGAAAAGGATTTAATGGGAGTCTGCCTTAAATTGTGAGTATCTGCCCAGTGGTTGGTCAGTACTGCAGGGGTAGAGACAGAAATAGAGTCTGGTTCTTTTTTCCCCTATCTGAGGTATATGTGACACCTTCTTGTTACAAGGACTCATGTTTAGCTGTGGTGGTTATGGATTAAATACTAGTGCTGCATGCACATAGTCTCTTCCTCCTATAAAATAAGGAATAAGTTTACTTTGAAAACGTTTCATTAGTATGATATCCCCCCAATGCTGTAAACATACAGAAACACAGGCAAGATGAATTTAGCTAAATTAAATGGCTGTTGGGCAAGGAGCAGCCTTGTTTGGTATCAAACAGGAGAGGCTGTGTGCTGTTCTGACACAATAAAGTCAGTGGTCCTACACCCTGCAATGAAAGTGGGGTTCCTTCTAAGGATCAAAAATTGAAGTTATGAACATTGGTTTCCAGTTCCCTGCTGGGTGAAACAAGCACAAATCTGTCCATTAGAATCTTGTTTCAGGCTATCTCATGGTTAGTGAATGCAGGAGGGCTGATCAGATATCGGTGTGCAGAAGGGTGGGGAATATGATCAGTAACATTCAGAGCCTCTGAAACAC
Source organism: Rhipidura dahli (assembly GCA_013399225.1). Taxonomy (NCBI): domain Eukaryota; kingdom Metazoa; phylum Chordata; class Aves; order Passeriformes; family Rhipiduridae; genus Rhipidura; species Rhipidura dahli. The sequence goes on along the minus strand of VXAC01004202.1, from coordinate 605,908 downwards.
ACTGGCTGGGTGTACCATGAGTTCAATATCATGAGTAAAAAACTGTCAGTCTATTTGAAAACTGTCTTTATATTTCAGAAAAGACTCTGTTTGTGAGTTATAACAACTTATTAAAGTACCACAGGCAGTGTTACTGCCTCAATCTGTGCAGACTCTAATTGTGGAAAGGACTGGGTATTGAGTCATATCCTACTGAAAGTACAAGTTCAACAGGCTTAAAATTTTACACTTCCTAACATTCAATCTGAATTAAGAGCCTTTTTGAGAGTTCTGTATTCTACCAAGTGATCTGACACTCTGGGCTACTGAACAGTCTTGGAAACAGTTGCACATTTTCTGTTATGCGTATCCTGGAAGAAATAAGGTATATGTATATATACATGTGTGTGTTTATGGCACACTCTGTCATGACTGCAGTGTGTTCTTCTGTGTTCCCCTTTCAACCAGGTTGCTCCTTGAAGCTCTCAGCAAACACTACATTGAAGACATCTGTGATATCCCAGTCCCCCTGGAATCCCAAAGCAAGGCTCTGCAGGACAAGGTCATTTACCTCCCAGGTGAACAGAATATATACTGGAAAGATGGGTAATGATATTATGGAAACACCTCACAGACCCACCTGAATTAAAGTTCTGCTAGGCCACATGATCTGGAAATCCAGAGTGAAAGAGACTCATATTTGGGGGTGTTTTTTTGGTTTAACAGGGCAGGTTTTGTTCCAGAAGGTGCTCAGAGCTTTATAGGGGCCTAAAGATACAGAAAGGAGCTCTGTGGCATTTTCAGAAATGCATAGGTACATAAATACTTCTGAAAGACCACAGTGCTTCAGGTAAAGTGTGACTTTTAGCACCTAAGCACTTCCATTTTTGAAAAGCCCATATTTTGTCTTCACAGAATATCACTAAAATGTGATACCCCCAGAAAGGAAATCAGATGTAGATTTGCAGTGGGAGGTAAATGTATTTACCCATGCCATTAGCACCATCTGGAGCAGTGTCATATGCCACAGGAAATGCACAGCTGCAGCCACGTGGCTGTGCAGCATTTCCATGTAAACTGCCCCAAAGGTGGCTACAGTTTGTTCCAAGATCCATGGAACTCTGAGAGAGGGGAAAACACCAGTGAAACTGTGGACTTGCTAAGCTGGGTGCAGTTCCAGTTCTGATCACTGTTAAACTTGCTTCCATGAAGATGGAAAGGGTCTCAGGAGAGAAGCTCAAAGCTGGAGATATAAACATGAAGAAGTTGCACTGAAGCAGCTGCATGGGAATGAGCACCCAGGATTTTGGTGTGTGGGGAAGGCTGCACTGGTTTCATTACAGTTGTTGGTGCAGGCAAAGATCTGTTTAGAGGGTTTATCATGTGTTTGGTGCTTAAATAAATAAGCCCCTAAGAAAGCTGTGAGTCCTGAGATACTGAGCATCAGGACCAGTAGTTGTCATCTGCTGGCATTTAAGGCAGTGGGTTCAGGATCTTGTTGCAGAGGCCAACCTTGAAATGCTTTCATAGGAACTTCAGTGTGCATCGCAGTGTCTGTTTTTGTCCAAACCTGGCACAGGATGATACTTTTCCAAAGCAGAAAGAGCATTTCCATCTGAAGTATGCCAGAGCCATTCCGCATGTCTTTGGCACATTAAATGTATTGATGCTTTAACCTCACATTAATGTGAAGTCAGAATCCTCTTGGCCTGAAAGGGAGCTCAAGAAGCTCTTTTTCCCTCTCCCTCATGAGCTTTTTTTTTGCTGGTGTTTTCCAGGCTCATAGTTCATCCTGTACCATGACTCTTGCACCTTCTGTTCAATACAAAAGTTAGCATAATAAATGTTTATGTTGCTTACTTGAAACACTGGTATGCAAGCAGGTTCTTTTTTTTTTGGGGGGGGGGGGGGGGGGAAATTGTAAATGTATCATAGAATGGTTAGGGTTGGAAGGGCCACAAAGATCATCCACCTCCAACCCCCTGCCGTGGATGGGAACTCCTTCCACTGGAATAAGCCATTGTGGGTTTAAAATGCAAAACTAGCAAGCGACAGAATGCTTGCGTAAAAGTGAGCGAACAGTCGTGGTGATTTGGTGTGACTGACAATGCTGTTAATCTGCTTGGCCTGTCAGCTGGGAGGTAAGCTTCTTACAAGTGTTTGTCTCCTTAGGAATTCCTCTCTGCTTAGCCAGTGATAAAGAGATGATGGTCCATTTAACCATAAAGGCTTCTCTACCAGCTGCCTCTATATTTATTAGCACAGATTCTACAGCATGAGAATAATTTATAGTACAATGCCATATCTGATTACAGAAGTGTTTTGTGATATTTTCTGTTTCTTGTGTGTTGTTTAACATGAGGCAGCCATGCAAAAATGCTTGGATGTGTGAAGTTAGTGAGGCATTTAATTAAGTTGCAAGAGCCAATGCACTCACAAATGGAATATTGAACATACCACTTATTTCATACATGGAACAAAATTGCTTGTGAATCTGAAGATGAAAAGACTTGCAGAGAGGCATGTTTCTCTGGTTTCTAGAGGCATCATAACTAATCTGCAGTTTGGGTTTAATTTGTAAATGTCCTAATATGGGGCTTTATGTTTAGCTAGTGTAATAAAGCAAATCCTTCCAGAAAATCCACTCTTGACTCTGCTTCACCTGGAAAAATAAAAAGTAAATGTCTTACCTTCTCTCTGCAATGAAAGTATGTTATACTTATAAAAAAATGTTTTGTGTGAGGTTACTTTTTGGATGGGCATGTCTTATTTTTTTGTGGCAGGTGCATTTTGGAGCAGATAGGTTTGGGGGTTTTTGGGGGGGGGGGGTTTTTTGTTATCATGGTTTGTTTTTTTTTTTTCTTTGAGAGAGAAGGGGACTCTCAGTTATTCCTATTGCCTACAAAGGTGACATGTGTGGGGTTTGAATTCCCACAAACTGGGTTAATCTGGGACTGTCATAAAGGGCATATGGTCTTGCAAGGAGCATATGGTCTGGAAGAAGTCATTCATTGCAGTGCCCCAGAACCTTCCCAGCTGGTTTGTCTATGGGGCAAACTGAAGTGTTCACTGGGGAAACCAGCACATTACCTGGGGAGTCAGTAGCAAATTTCATTATTTGAGCCAGGATGCTCAGTTCCCATTGTAATCTATTTACTGGAACGGTTTTCCCTCAAAAAATAGGTCAGGAATTAAAGAAAAATCCTGGCATAAAAAAAATCTTTGGAAATAATCAATATGACAGTGAAAATGCTATTTAGGAAGCTTATAGACTTTTGAATTTCATTAACAATGTCTGTTAAATATTCTAAAATTATACTTGAATACCATAGACCATCTTTCCAGTTCCACAGATGTTATTCAGCTGACCTTAATAGGACTACCTGTTTGTTTGGTTTTTGAAAGTTTGGAGAAAATTGTCTCTGTGGCTGAACTTTTTCCACTAAATGTATTATTGAAGAGGCTGATGTTTGCTGTGGTTCTGTACTTCAATTCTGTTTGGCCCACTGTTTGCCTACTCAATGGCAAACATAAGGTTTTGAATTAGAAAATAGAATAGAATTTCATTTGTAGAATCAAGGCAGCCATCTAAAGATCCATGGGTTTGCACTGCTTGTAAAGTTCTAACCATAAAAGAAAAATTACTCAGATATTTCTTGTCCCCATCTACTGTAACTTACATTTCCTAACTTCAAATGCTTATGCAGAATCCTCGAAGAGTGAGGTATCTATGTAAATAAAATTCAGTGTGGGCTTAGAAATCCTTCTGTATTGGTAGATTTTTGTAGCTGTATATGTACAAATTAAGATTCAAGATTCCCCATAAACAAAGTACTACTGTTATTGAAGCAAAAATAATGCTCCAAGCTTGTCTTACAGATCCCAAGAAATTTTCCAGAATATTCTTTTGATAAGAGGGATAGAAGAAAAGTAATTCCTCATTTATAGACACAAGAATTCTGATATGAAAATTCTTGTTTCCATGAGTATCACAGCATCATGTCTAAATGCTTCTTTTTTCAAAGTAGCAAATTCAGCGCCTCAGTAAGCTCATTCCTCCTTAAAAAAAAAAAAAAAAAAAAGAAAGAAAGAAATATTAGTGGGGTTTTTTTCATTTGCTTTGGCTTTATCAGTACTCGTGTTCCTTACATGCTCTGTAGTGAATCCTTTTGTGAATTGTAAGCATGTTTAATGAAAAATCCTAAATTTCTTTTATTGTTCCTGCTGTTGCATTTGGTTAACAATCAGTGCAAGATATGGCCCAATTGTGCTTACTAAGGCAATATAATCCCAGATTAATCTGAGTCAGAAAGGACCTCAAGACATCACCTAGTCCAGGCTCTTACTGAAAGCAGGGTCAGCTACGGGCTCACCCTGCTCAGAGCCTTACCCTGCCAGGTCTTGAAAACCTCCAAGAACTGAGATGAGGTCCCTCATTCTACTGCCTGCCTGTGCTCATGACCCAAAGATTTCTGTCCTTGAATCAATCTGCCTCTCCCGTGATTCAATTTGTCTTTTATCTCTCATCCTTGCACCACACGCTGCTGTGAGGAGCCTGCTCCCATCTCCTTGATAAACTCCCTGTAAGTGCTGGGGAATTGCTGCCCAATCTTCCCAAAGGCCTTGCTTATCCCAGCTGTGTCAGGTTTCTCTCCTCTGGTTTAATTAGTGCCAGGTACAGGGAGGACAATCCCTTCCTTGGATCTACAGGCCTGTTCCTGTCAGCACAGCTCAGGTGCTGGGGCCATGCTGGCTGCTGGAGCACACTGTGGGTTTGGGTTTGGCTTGTTGGGAACCAGAATCCAGCTCCTTCCCAGCACAGCTGCTCACAGCCAGACACTCCTCACTTTGTGTTCTTCCACAGGGTTATTCCATCCCACATGTAGGACCCTGCTCTTGTCCTTGCTGAATTTCAGAAGTTTCCTGCTGACTCAAGCCACCAGCCCGTCTTAAGTCCCTCTGGATGAATGCAAGTCTCTTGACTTGGTTACCCCCAGTTCAGATACACCAACTAAGCTGCAAATTTGGCAGGGGGGTCAAGTTGATATTTTTTAAGCTAAGATTATAATACATTTGAAAATACTGAAAAGCTTTCTCATTATGACTTTAGTCTATGGAACTGCATGTTTGGATGTGATCGTGGAAAGGCTTTCTGAAACTCCTTAAGGAAGTTAAAGCTAGTGGAGCAAAACTTGGGCTGAGAAGTGTGACGTGTTTCTGTGCAGGAACAATTAAACCACAGTGGGTTTTGGTAGGATCATCTTTGCATGCTGTTTTTCTGTGTGTACATTAGTTGGTACACACAGTTGCAGACACAAAACATCTCTCATACATTTTGTGGAAAGGAAATAATCTTCCTCTGCAGTATTTCATTTGGCATTTTCAGAACAGCCAGGATGTGTAAAATGGGGAGATCACACACATAGAAAACCTGAGTGTCAGTGTAAAAGCCTCAACATTCCAGTCTTTTGGCAACAGAAAATCCTGCCAAGGAAAACTAGCTAGATACCTAAGCAGAACAAGTCAACAGGAAATAGCCCATGAAAAAGGTTTCCAGCAGAAAGCCATTGGGGTTTCTTAGCACGGTGAGTATAAATTTCACAGATTACACGCTTGTTTAGTCATCAAGGTAAACCTGGGGAAGACAAGATCTGCTTAACACTAACACAATTAGCAAATGGTGTGGTATTGATCAGTGTTCCAGGTATTACCATTTTGCTTTTAACTCTGACTTTTTTAGACATTCTTTGCCTGTCAAAGTGCACTACATTTGTTAATTAACTCCATCTGCTGAAAGTCTGGTCTGGTAGTTTAATGCTATAATGAGTCGCTTTATTAAAAAATTGTGCTTGAATGTGCTACTGTTGGTCTAAACAAAGAGAATTTAAATACATCTTGGAAATATCCTTATTTTGCAGGTGATGCAAACAAATCTTAACCTATTATTCTATAGTTCTCCACATTTCAGATTTATAGGAAATGGTATGCCATGCATTCCTTTATGCAAAATATTAAATTTAACAGAATAATCTTGATCACACTAGCCTTTCTATGTAGATCATGTTAAGAAATGTAAATAAACCCACTGAAAGCATGAACGGGCTTGAATTTTGCAGCTTTGAAACTGCAAGTGAAAGAAAAACTGCAAATAAGAACTTCTTGTTAATACCTTTCACAATTTCTTGGTGAATTCTGTCTGAACCTGGTAGAGATATTTGTATTCATTTATTAGAACTTATTCAATATGTATTCTTTACCAGTAAATGCAGAAGATTTTCTTGGCAAAGTCATGGACATACTGCTACATTCTTAATGAATATGGAGAAGGAAAGGATGTAATATTTATATTCATGGGGTCCATATGTTCTAGTTGGTTTAGGGTGGATATTGCTATTGTGTATATAAGTACTATAATTTCACATATATCCCGAGGCAAAATAATGCCTTGATATAACAATTTAATTGTTATTACTGAATACTAAGCAAATTTCTGACTTCTTTTTTCAACTCTGGCTTCTTCATTACATGTACTTAATTGTAAATTTTTAAATACTTAATGTTTGCTATTCAAGGAACCTCTGTGTCTGCTTCTGCAGAAGCCACGAGCATTCTGCTGTGTTCATAATTAGTCTCATGCTGTTGAGTAGTTAATAAATAGAATTATATTGCACTTTCATAGAGTTTATAGCCAAGCAGCCAGTAGATTGTACAGCCTGACGTGGATGGCAGGCAATTGTAGCTCACCTAATAATCCGGATGGTTGTCCTGGCGTTCAGCTTTTTGCATGCTGGGAGATTAAATGCTACAGATAGATAATTAGGAGAGACAATGCCATGATGACCCATCTAATGATGAGTAAGTGGCTAGGTGAGGGATCCTGCCACCACACTGATAAAAATGTTATCAAAACCAGTGGAACCTCACTGGCAGGAAATACTGACGTTTTCTTGGAACTATTTCTGGTTTTCAGCAGAACTGAAAAGTGATTTCTCTAATGTGTAAATACCTATGCTTAGAAATTGTCATCAGTCAACATTTTCTTTGACAAAACTGAGGTTTGTTAACCTTCTTCCTGCTGTGCCACTGTTGTGCTATAAGCTTTCCAAACTATTTTTATAGCTCAAGAGAAGCTGTCTTTCCAAACATTTGGAGATATCAAGTGTTATGTTTCTACTTAATATTCTTGTTTGCAAATATGCAAAAATCCATTGTAAAGAACTGCTGAAGTAGTAAAATTATTAATGTGAGTTTTGCAGACCTTTTGTATTACAAGGCTGCACAAAGAGCAGTTGCAATGACCCTCAGGTCTTCCTGTGAATTGCTGCTTTTCAGGATGGCTTCCGTCTTAACCATACATTTTTGTGTCCTTCCTTCCTTCCTACATATCTTGTAATGCAGTCAGTGTTATGAATATTCAATATGACCATGGAGCCGTGTGTCTAACATCATTACTGTAACTTGCCATCCCATGAAGTTACTGACAGTAAAGATTTTGCTCAATCGTTTCGATTGCCTACACAAGTATAAATGGCATGATCCAAGAATGGACCACCTGGTAACCTGCAGGTGTTAGGAGTTATGTTTTAAAATCTATTGTTGGCCTGCTTTTAGTCCTTTTATTAGTGTTTAACAGTATTGCCCCTATTCCAAACAGATGTTATATATATAATGTATATATGACAAATGTATTTGTATATATAATAAATTAAATGTTCTCATACACACGGGGTGAAATACAGTTGCCTTAACCACTGATATTGTCCCCTATAAATTACACAAACTTATTCGTCATGGTCTAATCTTTATACCTGAATGAAAAACTGACACTGTCAGGGTTTTGTGAAGACTAGCAGCACTTGCAACAAAATAAGTAGTAGTTGGTGACATGCACAGAATGTTCTCTCACAAATTCTCCCTGCTATCTACTCTTAGGAGCTTGTAACTATGATTAATCTTTCTAATTCAAACTGCTCCTAAATCACTGCCAGAGTTCATTAAAAACGTACTTAAGCTTAAAAAAACAATATTTGCAATCATTTATTAATATCTATTTAATAATAAATAACTAAATCTTGGGCAGTTGACCTGGACCGTAACCATTAAGCAAATCCTGTCTGTAAGTAGATGCAGCTGTAACTTATTTTGTTTCACTGGAAGTTCCTGGCTGGAAAATAAACTCAGCTGATGTAGTTGAGCTTGTGGAGATAATTAGGCTGAAAGTTGTATTGCAGATTAAAAATAAGATCCACAGGTTCCTTATTTATGATGTAGCCTGACTGTGCTGTATCTGTATATATCTGCCCTAATGTCTTTTTTTCCCTCGGAATACAATGTTTTTTAATCAAAAACATGAGTAATCTATATGTTACACTAAGACAATCTCTACTGACTTCTTTAGAGTCATACAGAGAATACATCTGGCTATCCTTTGCTTCAGAAGATGCACGTCTTCTTAAAAGTATAATCCACAGCATTAGCTACCACAGTGGATGGTGAATAAGCAATTTATCCAGACCACTCGAGTTCATTGAAAATTCTGGCTATAAATACATTGCTGGTAACTGAATATTCAGATTTATACCTAATGGAATTTTCAGAAGTGCCTAATTGGCTCCTTCCCATTGATGTCAAAGGAAAACAAGTGCTTGTGGAGCTCTACCCTTCTGCCAGAAGTTTTTATTGTTAATTGAAAACAGTTCAGGTTGTACACTATGAGCACATTTCAGTGTGGTTACTCGAAGTGTCTCCATAACGTCAAGGCAATATTTATTTGACTTGACAGAGTTAAAAGGGATTGCACAACTTGACTAATTTACTGCTTTAACGGATGCTTAGCTAAGGGTGTGTTGCTTGGCACAGGTTCAAATAGTCACTAATTAGAAAACAATGTGAGGGCTAAGGTGATGGCTGAAAAGGCCTTACTTTGCTAAGTTCCACCATGCATTACTTAGTTTTGTCAGTGTTTAAAGAGACTTTGAGAAGGCTATGGGAATATGTATGGTCAAAATGGTCCTTCAAGGGGAATTTTAACATCTCAAAACACAGCAGCTGGATTTTAAGCAACTGTGAAGAAATGAGAGTAGTCATCTTAATAAAACTGCAAAGTAAAGGGAATTCTCTGTGTGCCCAAGGTAAGATCATGATGCTCTGACTAATGTTTATTAATTTAATAGGAAAATTAATTGTGAAGAGGAAAATGTTCTGAGCTGATTTGCATTATAGATACTCAGAAATAACAGTTCTTGGAGTTGGCTTGTGCCTTGTGTACCACATGTAATATTGATTCTTTTAGTTCACCATTAATCTCATATTTTTTATCTTTGCATTTGGTTATCTTGTTTATAATGAAGTCCACATTGAGCCATGACCAGGATAACTGAAGGAATCTTAAAGATACCTAGGATATGTTGCTCGATCATTTGTGTTGTGCAATCGGATTGAAGGGAGAAAGGGGGATTTGTGCTGATTGTGAACTTCATCAGTTTTAATGTTATCAATCTAGGGAATCCTAGAAACTGAAAACATAAAGGCCCTTTTTTGAGCTTTACATGTTAGAGCAAAGGTCTTTGAGTTCTGGGTTCCATATTACAAACTGCAACATTGCTTTGCATTTCAGTTAATTACTTACAGAGACTTGGAAGTATTTGGGTAGGGTCTTTTGCATGGTGGTTCATTTTGTCATGTCAAATGTGACACGTAATGGTGTGTGAATGGTGAGTAAATTTTTCTTTTGGATGACTGCAGCTGCTTTCAGAGATGGGGATGATTGTTCCTAAACTTTAGTCTCTTTGTAAAGGAAGTGTAGCTCATGTCTTTTTTCAGGCGTTTCAGCTCTGCTGAATGATTTGCAGGAAAATTATTGACAAAACTGTATTTCTTAAGAATAACCTCAGCCTGTGGTCTGAGTGAAACCTCCAGTCATCCTTTCCAAGCTGAATGATACTGGAAGGACAAATGAAAAATAAATAAGGAAGAGGGGGAAGTGCTTAAAAACTACAATATTCATACGTGTCCTTTGCGTGGTTTTGCCTATGGGAAATGTAATCCCTTGACCAGACTTGCCCAATGGGCTCTCAAGACTTAGACTTTGGATCTTTCTTTCTCCTTTTGCCTTTTAATATAAGGAAAAACAACAGTGCAGCATCCTGCATGTTAAATCAGTGCACAGACCAATAAAGATGAGAACGTGTGCAGAAGGCTCTGGGAGTGCAGTACTGACAGATGAGGAAGAAAAATAAAATATCCAAGGCAGAGCAGGTTTCTGTGGGAAATGGACGTTGTGCTGTTTTTTCAGCTCTATTACTCTGTGTAAACCTGGCAAAAGTTTGGCGTGCCCTGTAACAGGGCTGAGAGCTACAATGTAGAGAGAATACTATTGTATTCTGTAGCAGAAACATGGTAACTGAATGTGTGAGGTGTCTCTGGATCTGTAGGGGAGCACGACATTTTTTCATGTCCATCTAGATCAGCCCTAAGTTTTTTGAGGTTTTTTGTAGTGGCTTCAGTTGTTAAGAGTGAGATCAGCAGGTTTTGTCCCACATTTGAGGAATTTAAATATTGGTTGAAATATTTGGTTTCCTTTAGTGCATTCCATTGCAGAGCATCTTGTTTTGCTTTTGCCTCTCCCACTTCCTTTCAGAATTTTACCAGCAGCCTACAGGCTTGTTCAGCATTTCAAAGGGGCAATATGATTCCCAGATCAGAATGGTGTCAACAGGAGACAGTCTGCCCAGTGTCAGGTTTTTTGTGAGTTGTTTCTTTGTTTACGCTGTGAAATGAGAAGGGGGAGGGGGGAAATCAAATTGTGCACAATTGGCTCCAGTAAATGCCAAGAGACAGTAAATGCCTTGTTTATTGCCTGTGGAAGGCTGGTAACTTGCTGACTTTCCATGGAAGCTCCTCCGTAAAGATCTCCCTTGGAGCTGGTTATGCAATTGATGGGGCAGGGTTTTGGCTTCTGGATCAGCAGGCTTGCATAACATGGTTTATAATCCAGCACTCCCTTCCCAGCCTGAAAGGACCTTTTTCATAAGGCATTTTCTACAACAAAAAACTGCTTCCAGATTTCTACACAATTACTGAAGTAATGGTACCCCGACTCTTAAAAAAACCCATGTTCTACAGGAGATTTTTTTGGACCTGACCTTTCTGTATATAGGCGCTTTTAGAAAAATAATGAATCACTTATAAGCTCCCTTTTTTTCATACCATGAAGGCTATTTTGTATTTTATTAGCAGAATTCTTGTTGATACAACACTGAAGAAATTGAATTATGCCAACTAAGCATTTCTTGGAGGTCTGAACACAAATAAGCTGGTTTCTGAGAGCTTCGTTTTTCTTACGTGACCTATAAATGAAAACATAGGTGACCAAACCTGCAACTAGAAGGTTTAGTCTGTGTCGTTGGGAGGGGGAGGCCTGCATAGGCCTCATACATTAATGCCACAAAGATGTTGTCTGTGGAGATGGCTGCAGTGGTTACTTAAGGACAATGGGAATTGGGATGTCTTGTCCTTTATTGCAGCCTAGGGGCACACATTCTTCTTGCTCTAACAAGAGACTTCCATCTATTATTCTTCCCCTCCCTTCATTACATATGCTACCCATCTCCAGATGCTTGGTTGCTGTGTGCACGTTTCTGTCCTCACAGAAATGTATGGATCTCCCTGTTAGCCTGGTGAGAATTCCGGGGCAGCTGATGGGTGGTATTTGTGTGTTGCAATCCAGGTCCTCCCCTGCTTTGTGGCCTGTCTGGGCAAATTTATATGTAGAGTCCTCAGGGCCAGGATGAGCACTTGTGCAGCACGAGCCGACAAAAATGTTTATATTACTGTTTTATCTTGCAGTTTCTAGGACAAAAATCAGAAATATAGGAAAAAAATGTGCAAATGAAGTCTTTGGGAATTGGAAGTGGGCAATCTAATACTCTTTCCCTCCTGTCACTGAAGTGCCCCACTGAATCTTCATGCCCAGCAAGAAAAATGTTCTTAGATTGTTAAAAACGTGGAGGTTCTATGGATACTCGTCTGTTATGAACAGGTGACTTGGAAAGAGCTGAAGTTACATATGCATCTCACATCTCTGTCAGCTGTAAATGCAGATGATTGGTCTTTCTGAAAATAACTTTGGGGATGAAGATGTGATACTACTATTTCAGACAACAGCAATCAGAATGACCTATGTGAGATCACATGAAATCTGTTATTAAGATACCCGTAGCAGTCATTACTTGCTTTCCTTCCATGAAATCAGATATGAAAGGTGTTTATTTAAATATCACTAGTTTAAGTTTTTGGAGGAAATTACTAAGAATTCTAAATCTGATTGCTGAAGTCCTCATTCATAAAAGAAGCAGTATGGACAACAGAACTGAAAGCTTCATAACTGTCTCACAAATACGAGCTGTCATGTATTTATGCATTTTTAACCCACTGTCCTCAGGAACTGGAGTCTGACAGCAATATTAACAGGGAAAGGTTTTTACTGGAAGGGTTCACAGCAGAAAAACTGTTTTTCAAGTCTTATTCTCTCCATTGTTTCTCTTCTGCCACTACCATTGTCACAATTACTCTGCTGTTTTATTACACAAACCATGGAACATTTTTTTGACTCCTTTCCCAATATCTGGATTGTCCCCAATGGGGTGGTAATCAGACAGGCTGCTGTTTTTGTCTAGTGGATTCTCTGACACCCAAGGAGATGATTATTGGATCAATCACAGTACCAGAATATTTTAATTTAGGTCTCTTGAATTCACTAAGTATGTTCGGTTTGGATGTGAATGGCAGGAAAACTCTCTTTCAGAATCCACTTCTTTCAACTCCCTCAGGGGCTGACAAAAATAACACTAAACCTCCAGCAGGAATTGTTCACATTCATATTTTGAATGTCAGTTTAGCTGTAGCAAAAAAACCCCTGAGATGTAGGATGGACAAATTGAAGTAAATTCTCAGATTGTTTTTTATTTTATTTTTGAAATGCATTTATAATATCAGCTGAATGTAAATCAGGAAATATGTTTAGAGGTTATTAATAACAACTAAGTATTTTGAGGAACTGCACATTTGTAATTTGGGGCTACCTAAAAGGCAAAATATGAGTCCCTGCACACAACCTGGCTGGTTTCCACTAAGCAGCCCTAGAGTTTCATCTGTGAGAAACTGGAACCAATCAAACATTTTGTTTATGCAATCTATGTTATTTAATGAACTACTAACTCTAGAGTTATTTGATCTTTGACAGTTTAGGGGCAGGGATGGGAGGTAAAATTGCATTCTCACTGGCAAAATCCACATTAATTTCAGAGTTTTTAACTGAGAGACGTGTGGGGTCAAGTCTGTTGTATAGCAACACATTCACTAAATTGTGCATGATTGCTAGTCCAGTTCTTATAGTAAAAATAAGTAAAGTTACATGAATTCAATTTTAAATTCAGCCTTTTGTGTTCTGAAAGAGTCTGGAAAAGCTCATGATGAAACCAAAACCTATATCTGAAACTGTGAAATGTCAAGTAAGTATCCATGGTCAAGACTTACTGAACAAGAGAACTTTCAGTTTTACTCCTTTGAAAAGCCTTTAGCTCTGTTTGTCTGGCTCTTTAAGCATAAAACCAAAAATTTTCCGTTCATCTCTCCTTGAAACTGTTCCATTGAGCTCAGGAACAAGACCAGAAGGGAACAGAATGTGTGCAGCTCTAGAATTATCTTATAGTTGTGAATCAAACTAGAAACGCGTTATTTATATTAGGATATTTATATGCTGTACTAGCATTTTTTTATGGACACCAATATTGATGATTACGAAATTGGATTTTTTTTTTCCTTAGCTATTGGGTAAAAGTCTTTCTGTAGACTGAGTAAATATATCTGTAAGAGTAATATTAATCTAGAACAGCTACAGCCATACAATGAGCTCCCATCAACATATCCCTGAGTGTTCAGCTGCCCAGCTGTCAGCATGCTCTGGCTGTAGATTTGTGTTAGCGCAGCCCCCTGAGCATACACCCCTCCTCCTTTGCTACCTAAGATGTATTACTGCTGTATAAATCAGTCAAAAGTATAAAGTATGTTTATTAAAAAATCACTTTACATTCATCATGGTATGTATTGGATGCTTTGAATGAAGGTTATATGAAACAAACAAAATTTGTCTGATCAGGTTATCTAGTTATGTAGCTATCTGGGATAATTCATTGCAAGCAGAAAAGCAACATAATGGGGAAAGTTTTCTGTTTATTGGAAAAAAATCAAATTAGCAGCTTCAGAAATAGCCCTGAGTCAGACAGCTAGCTCTATTATTATGTTACTTAGAAGCTAATGTATTATGAACAAGTGCCAAATATTTCTGTGTAGTGCAGAGGAGATTAAATGGAAGCTTCTATTTTTGAGATCCACTTTGTAGCGTACATGTAATCAACAGAAAGTCCTAGATAACAAGTAGTACACAGATAGCCCTGCTAATTATGAATAATTATGTAAATGGTTATATTCCAAGAAGAGTATTTATCCGAGAGATTAATATATACAAATCAACAGAAAAGTTTTGAAAATGAGTTTAGCAAAAGTCAGTTATAAATTTATTTTTAAATGGTGATGTGTGAGCACAACTCAGCTACGTAGTTTTGTTTAAAGTTACATTCCTAGCCTAAGCAAGGAGAAAACTTCCCTGAGAGGGCTGGACTGCACAAGTATACCAGGTTTTGAATCTGCTCAGCTAACTTGCACAGTACTTGGTTGTCAGAGATGACAAAAGTTGTGAGTTTCTAAAAACACTTCTGGGCAATTCTCGGCCAACTCAGTCTGGTTTTATACTTTTTGTATTATTTCTTTGCTGGAAAGGTCAGTGTGTAGGGTTGCAGATTTGGATATGGTAAGAGTAGTTTCTCCAGTTAATACATTGCAGTGGCAGCTCCAAAATGATTGTTAATGCAAATATTCTCATTTCTGAGACAAATGCCAAAAGTGATTTCAAAGATCACTCTGTTCTAGGAAAGTTCAGATCTAGTTAACACTGTGCACAGTATTGTCAGTACAGGGCTTTAGACTGATCTGATTTATTTTGAAACAGGATTTTGTATGCAATTCTTAATGCTTAGAAATGTCTAGGACTTAACAGGAGTGTCTAGATTAAGTTGCACAGGAGTGGGCTTATTTAAAAACTTCTCATCCAGAGCAAGTAGATGGCCTAGTTTTGAGTAAGAAAAAGCTGCAGCGAGCATTGAGTCACTCAAAACTGACCTCCCGTCTTTCGAATTCTGTGCTTGTGGAGCCAGGGCAGAGAAGACGTCAGGGGATTTACACTTCTAGCATGGATTTACAGCCTCTGAATACATTTGTGTTCTCTGAATAGTTATTTATTGTTTAGCTTTGGGTGTGTAAAACTGAATTTACAGGTGATTGTTTAAGCTTTTGTGGGCAGCAGTAGTTACTTGCACGGTTTCAAGTGCCCACTGAAGGCTCCAAAGACCTCTCCCCACGCAGTCCTGGCACTTCAGCTGCACATGGCACTGTGTGTGGAAGGGGATCCCACCCTGTAACGCTCTCTAATGAAAATCAGAATGGGCTGTGGCCACCGGAGGAAGAATAATTAAGGCTCTGGGAGAAGGAAGGATACACTTCACAGCTTCCCGGCAGAGCAGCGAGCGTGTCAGCATATTGCTGATGTGAAGAGAACCCCGAAGGCAATTACTGCTGCCTCATTAAAAGGATTAAAAACACCTTCTCTAAGACTTAGAACCTTTCCTATGTGGGCTCTGCAGGCTTTCTGAAAGTGGTTGTACAAGAAATCAAGTTGTGCTTTGGTTTGCTTTTGTGAGAGTACTATTTTAAAAGGCGCTACTTCTAAATCAGAAACAAAACTGTCTTTTCAATAGGCATTGTTTCTGATTCTGAAGAAGTAAAATGTACAGAGACACCTTGTTCCTATTGGCTTTCAAATGTTTGCATGCCATAAAAAAACCAAAAACAACAAAAACGCCCCCCCCCCCCCACGTAAAACAAAA
>VXAC01004202.1:563166-589918 GCA_013399225.1 Rhipidura dahli | reverse complement strand
TTAAAACAAAAAAAAAAAAAAAAAAAAAAAAAAAAAAAAAAAAAAAAAACCCCCAAACTTGTGAGCCGAAGCAAATTCAATTAGGAAGCCTTTGAAAGAACTTTTCCAAGATGTATTAAATTTACTGGGATTTTTTTTCCCCCTTATGCTACCAAGCAAGTCTTCAGAGAATTTTCATACAGAAAGATGATTCTTCAGGTGTTAAATTCTAAAACTTCTACCTGGTAAATTCAGTTTTGGTTTTAATGATGGAATAGCTTTCGTTTAGCTCTAAACTTTGAAATTCAAAATACACCATATTAAATGATGTGGTAGTAGCAAATACAAGGTGTTAATTATGATCTTTCCAAATATTTTGATAGATGAAAGTTCTGGAGTTTTTCTTTCTACCACACAATCTTGGTATTAGATATTAGTTTTCCCTCAATATATATTTACACCATTTCCTCATTTGAGCAATCACCACCTCATTAAACTTCAAAATTGTGTGATTCTGTATCTGAAATTCTGTAAAAACCAATATTCATTTGAATTTGACTCTCAGGTTCTTACCAAATGGTTGGATAAAGTTTGTAACAGTCTGTTCACATTTAGGAAATCTTCATTGATCACCATGGGAATGAGATTTTGGGGTGTTTCAGGAGTCTGACAGCATTTATCCCCTGCAGCCTACTGGGAGCTAAAGTGTGTGATAGGGATAGAACATGCCTTAAAGGAGCCTGGGAGTTAACACAAAATTAATGCTGGGAGAAGTGGTAACAGGCAGAAGAGGAGGTTTTGAGGAAAGTCAGAGGTCTTTCCTCACTAAAATATGATGAACAGGAAGTTTTAATAGCCATTTCAAGTGCTTACGTTAGGGAAATAGGGTGTTATTTATTGGCCCAAGTTTAGGGGGATTTTTTGCTTCCTCTCTAAACAGAGTGGATGTAGAGAGTATGTTTTTCTTGAGCTATTCTCACACTGAATGTGTCTCTGTTTCTGTTCATGAGGTTTTATATAAAGGACCACTAATAAAGATGCACATTCTGAAAATTCCATTTCTGTAACTACCTGCTTCTCCTTTGTTTGGGGTTCTGGGAGGAGTTCCCTTTCCTGTGTCTCCCAGGAAGCCCCTATGCCCATCCCAGCACATCTGTAAGAGGATGTGCTGGCCCCTTTTGTACACTGATGGTATCTGAGGTTTAACTGGCTCACGGGAATCCTGCAGGGAATTCCCAACCAGTGCCGTGCTCTCTCAGCTGCCCAGCTGTCTTAGCACAGTGCCTGAGCCTTATCGCCCTGTCACTGAGGCAGCCACGGTGCTGCCAAGCCAAGAAGGACCATCTGGGAGACCTCTGCAGATAAATTCCAGTGATTTGATTGGAGACTTGAGGGACCTTAAAGCAATGTTCTTTGTTTAGGCAGTGAAGCACTCAGTGTGTAGGGGTATTTGCATCTGAACTTGTTTCCTCTTCTTTTTAATGTACTTTGTTATTTTAAGTTCAAACTGGCTGTGACATTGATTCCTCCCTTGTGGCAGCTCTGCTCTTTTCCAACAGGAAGTTTGCCTCTTGTGTGGTTGTTATTCACCAACATGAGCTCCTTCTCAAGAGGACTGTACACACAGAACATATTCTCTAGATGTGTTTTCTGTCATCAGTCCTGTGCTTGAATTGTTCTTTACCGTGTCTTATATAACTGATGGGGCTGTTCAGATTGTTTCTGAGCCAAGTTCAGAACTCCATATATTGCAGCAGCCACACTTAGTGAAATATGGATTTCTCCAGTGGTAATGCTTGGCTAAATAGTGTTGCTCTTACATGGATTAAATTTACATAACATATTGTCTTTCAAGGTTTTTCCATTAATTTGGTGACAAGGCACAGTAGTTAATAGATCAAACCACAGCTACACTGAGGATGGAATTTCAATCTCTGAAATGCTAAGACAACAGCTGCAATCCCATGGGACAATGTAGATCACAAAGTCCTGGATAAAATGTTTTCATTTAAGTGGTTCTGGCTTCGAAACATGCTTCCAGGGCAGATTAAACCCAGGCACTGAACATCATTAGGAACTTCTGCAAATTGTCTTCATGGAAAAACTCCTCTTACTGTTGTAATTAAATCTAGATACCAGCTTCAGCCCAAGAAAACCCAGAGAGCACCAAATAGTAATTTTGAGGGGGAAAAATATATTTTTAAAGTAAAGGTGTCTCACACATTCGGTTTCTCAAGACAGAGACATGACAAAGATCTTTATGGAATATGCTTTGGTCTTTACAAATTCTAACATAGAAAAGATTCAGATACTGTCATGGTAGATAAATGCAGAGCAAATATACTCAGAGGTCCTAAGAAAACCACAGCTGTTCAGCTGTTTCAGGATCTGACCCAGCAAAGATTGCAAACCATTCTGGAAATCAGAACTTTGGGTTTTACAGCCAAATCAGTCTGATATTGTTAATTTTTATCTAAGCCTCAGGGTCCTAGAGATAATGCAGATTTTCTGGTGGGATTTTCATATCTCATTTGCATGCAAGTGTGTGCCCAAATCTGCCTTTTTTTTTTAATAAATTCTTTGCTTTTTCCCTCTAGTTTCTGTGTGGTAATGAAAACACTGCTAGATGGTCTAACCTCCCGATATTTTTCCTTAATGACAGCTGGAAAATATGCTCTCCAAGTTCAAAGCATAACAATAACCCCAAAAGAGCTCCAGCTAAAAGGAATGCAGAAGTTTACAGCTACAAGAATGTTTTCAAGTCAAATGTAAGGCGAAGGCTACCAACTGCTGCTTTTTTTGTGAAGGAAATTTCCATGGCAGGAGGAGGATGTCTGAACTGACTGAAAATGTCCTAAAATATGTAAAAGAAAATATAGGCTTCAGGGGGAAAGAAAATAGCCTGGGTTTTGGTCTGTCCAAGCAAACTAAGGCAGACCAGGCCACAGATTCAGGGGCTGGCCCTTGGTCATCCTTGCTGGTTAATTGTCATGGCCTGAGCTCACAGTGAAGGCATGACTGGGAATTCCTTTTTTCCTACTTGGACAGACCAAGTGATCAGGATTTTTGTTTAATGTCTGTTCCTTAAAGATTACTTTAAAATTACTGGGTCATTTACTGTTCTTGTTTTGTTTACAGGCTGCAAGTGCTTATCTATACTGAAAAGCTAAATTAAGCTCTCTTTTCTTGCCTCCCTCAGGATTAAAGGTACCACGAATTAATGGTCAGGGTAAGATATTTTGGTCTAAAAAGATTAAGCTCTTTTTCCTACTAAAGCACCTGCATAAATACAGACATATCCAGAATCAACAGAAAATATAAATGTTATATGATGTGACTCAGCAAAAGCACGGATGTCAGATCATAGGTGAATACTTTAATTCCAACTACTTTTTGTCTGTCATATAGATGTGTCATTACTAGCAAAGTCAGAAATTGTCTGCTTTGCCCTTTTTACAATTTATTACATATTTTCAGTTCAGCTGTGAGTAGCTGTAAAAATTTTTCACTGTGAAACTGCAGGTATGTGTGTGCTACAATCCTGTTACTTTTATTCTGTAGCACTTGCAGACCCCAAGTACAGTCAGTACCTTATTCCTTTGCAATTCTCAGTCCCAAAGTGAAACATTTCAAAGATGCTATAAACTGTTCTCTGGAGCTAAATAGGAATGAAAATTAAATAAACACCAAGGTTTGCAATGGATGCTTCATGCTATAAGCACCCTTCCTTTGATTGCTTTACAATGTGAAACTATTGGGGAAAAAAGGATAGGACAGATTCTGTTACTTTATTTAAAAGATATGGCATTTGCAACCAGATTTGATAATTTAGAAGCAAGCAATAGCTGCAATTTAAAAGGAGTGGTATTATCTGTCTCTGACTACAGTTTTGCAACAGGTCTGAAATCTCTAGCAGCTTCTGTGGAAATACGTTGGGAACCTGAGTGCATAACCCCCTTAAACTAATGGGCTAGGATCCTCAAGGGAGGCAGGAGGCCTGGAAGGAGTGAACTGTAATCCAATTTTTATAGATCTGTGTGCTGCAGGTCTCTCTGTAGTGCCAGAATACCCTCCTGGAAGCCACTGCTTTTCTGTCAGCCAGTAAGTATCACAAGTCTGGCTTGAAAATAAAATGTAAGCCTAAATCTTCTTCTCCAAATGGTATAAACATGGAATATTTTGGGTGACACCCCCCATCAGTGTAGAGGAGGGAAGAATCCTCTCTGTGACATCTCTTCCGTGTGTTAGTGTAACACTGGACATTTTTGTGTTGACATGCTCAGTATCTCATTCCAGTAACTGATATGAAATTCAAGTAGAAGAGGAGGGAGCAGCCATATGTGGGTGTCTGTGAGCCAGCAGGTTTGTCAGCCTCTTACCCTGGCAGGGTTCTGAGGGAAGTCCTTGGTAGCAAACCCAAAAAGCAAGACTAGAAAGTCTGCCTCTCTCATCATTGCCTGTTTTAGTGTGCTTAAATGCTGTTGCAAAGGAGATCGAGGAATCTGGATTCCTCACGTACCTATAGGTTGCAAAATTAATTTGATACCTTCTCCTGCCTTTGACACGAGATAGGGTCTGAAAAGGGCTTCACCATCTGTGTTTGTGTTGGCTTGGTCTTCGCATGTCTGGTGGGTTAGTCCCACAAGTATTTCTCTGTGGATAGTACTTAAGAGCCTTAGCTGATGCATTTTTGCATGTTCCATTGTCTCTTCACATGACAAAGGCTCTGAAAGCCTTTAACAAGTCCCAGATATTTCCATCTCTTGTTCTAGGGAAGTATAGAACAGGATGGTAAAACTCTACAGTCTGATGTCATTGAACATTCTTTGAACTTAGTAGTAGCTTCTCACTTTTAGCATTTTTGGACAAAGATGCTCCAGAAATGTCTGTGCCTTATGTAGAATTTCAACTTTTCTATCTGTACACTGCATTTTAACAGACATGTAATGTAAACAGTTCTCCTGGTTACAAAACTTTCTCTTGAAGTCTCTGGGACATGCTTCTACTCTATGATAAAGCCACATTTCACCACTTTCACGTGGTAAATATGCCTGGTAAATTGGGAGGCAGGAGATTCCTTGCATGCAAAATGGTTGCAATGACTGAGACAGAGAAGGAGGATGAGCTTTGTCAGAGAGAAGTTGTGAGAAAGAAAGAAATTTGTGCATCAAATCTTAGTAAGGAAGGAGTTTTCCTGACTAAACAGCCAGTGGCACTTCAGGATAAAAGCTCTGCATAAGAAAGGAATGGGCATTCTCAGCCTTCAAGGCCAGTATTTGGACCAAGGGGGTTACAAGTTGGCAAGTGCATTTAAAGAATGGAAATAAAAATAAAACCTTTAAGAATATTTAATATACATTTTTAATCATCAAAATACCTTCTAGTACCAAAATGGACAATAAGTTTACTTTCTGTATGTTGCAAGTTCCTAAGAAAGTAAATCAAGAAGGAAGCTGAAATCCAAGTGGAAATCTCACACTTTGTTGCTGTATGCTTGAATATATTGAAAATTAATATTAGTTTCTTGACCTGGTGTTGAGTTCTCACTGGTGAACTTCACACTGATTTCTATGAAATCTAGAATTTAGACTTGCATGTGTACAAGCTGCACACACAAGTAAAGTCTGTTTAGACAGTGTCAAGTAATTTTCCCAAGAAATGTAAAGATGAAATGCCTTTCCAGGAATTTCCTGTTAAATAGTAGCCTCTCTGTGAATTTAAACTTCAAGAGCTGGTACCCTGTTGAATAGGGCTATATTGTTATGAGCACAAAATGGTGGGCAACTGAAGCAGTTTTAAAATGTAAACATAGCTTTTCTTTTATGTCTAGATCTCTCTCTCAAAGAGATCAGATTTATATGTTGCAAAAACAAAACTACAACAACTAAGTAACATTTATGGGGGGAAAAAGGAAAAAAAAATTGGAACCATATGTTTAGAACTAAATTATTACTGTTTTCACAAATGGTTTGTTGTACAGCTTTCTCAGAATTATCCCAGGTAAGTATTTGTTGCTGACAAGTTAGAATTAAATTAGGATAATACACCCTGCATTATTAAGAAAAAAAGTAAAATAAACAAAAGTATCTTTCTCGCTAAAAGTTAGTTGTCACCTTAAAGAATTTTTGGTTTAGGTTATTAAAGCACTCAATAATGATTGGCTGCCCCTGGGAGACATTTGTAATATTTTATTCCATGTAAACATATGGATTCAATTTAGTCAAAGAACATTGTGAGTGAAAGCTGGCTTCTCTCCAATGCACTGCAATAGGTGTCTGGAGGTTTGAATACTTCGTTTGCATTACTCTTATGAGATAAAACTTACCATCAATCCAACTAATTGAGACCCAGTAAGTGCCCTTCAATGCAAAGAATCATAAGAAAAAATCGAAAATTAAATTCAAGTTCACATGCAGAATGTTGCTGCAGTGTAATAATCACAGGATTTGCAAGAGGGGTGTACAGAACCTTTTCAGGCATCACTTTGAAAAGATATGGCAGTAAAATCATTTCTAATTCAGAGTAGTGGAAGTTTTCATTCTGAATTGATTTTTGGGTTTTGCCATTTGATATCATAAGAGAAATATGTTAAGCTGCTTTGCTAGCCTTTCACAAATGTCTGATTTATCTTCTTCAAGAGTAAATGAATTTGGACCTTTACAACCAAACCAAAGTAGTACCAAGTATCTCCTTTTGAGGTACCAAATACTATATCAAACAGCAACAGTCACGAATCCATGGGAAAAAAAAATCCCTTGATAATTAAAATATTTATGGTTTGTCTACGAGCATCAGGAACCATGAAGGACATCAATATTGCTGATTAGTTAGTGAACAAATTTAATTCCTGAGATATAGCTGTAACTTCAAAGTGTTAGGCCTTCTTGATTGAATTTAAGTTGCATGGTCAAGTTATATTTATATTGCAATTTATAAGCAACATGGGAAGCTGTTCCTATGGGCAATAAAAGCCTTTGGGGAAGCAGGGAGGTTGGTGGGGAGAGCTCTAACTGAGCACATGCACTCCAGCCTGTATTCTCCTTCTCTGGCTTTGAGCACAAATTTTCTATCCTGATTCCTTGCAATTTTGCAGTACTTTGTGTTAAGGAAATAAAATAATTGCATTTCAATTTGTAAAATTACCACATGCCAATATCTTACAGGTTCTAAAGATTAACTCTGTAAATTTTCCAGTTGTGGAAAGTGTTACTGCAGGTTTGATTAAGCACTGTTACATCCTTGTGAGGTGTGCAGTTGGTGCAGTGCAGCTGCTGAGGCTTGGGGCTCAAATCCTGCATGCTCTCACCTACTTGCCCTGGGGTTTGGAACTGCATTTTTGGCATTAGTCAGTTGTCAAAACATAAATGCCCATTGTCACTGTGATGATTTAAGATATTTCACTTCTACTCTGGCTTCCCATTTGTAAGGCACAGATACTGTGTGTTCTCTGTTAAATCTACATGAAATTTATAACCATTTGAAGCAGTATATATTTCAACAGCTTTTTGAATACTGAATGCTACAGGTGTGGTTCTAAGACCCTCTGCCTGAACTATCTCAGAAGGCCAGTGGGATCCTGCAGAGCCAGCAGGTGGACCAGTCCAACCTCTGACACACTCGCTCAGATTTGCTGTCTCACCTCGAAAGTTCCAACACTGGGGGAATTGTAGAACATTTTCTAACTGGCAAGAAAGAGAAAATATAAAAATGCTCAGAAATCAAACACTAAATATTAATCCAAAGAACTTCATATTGGGTTTTTTACAATATCTTTAAAGATTTTACAGTATAGCAATAAGGGTGTGGAGAACATGGATACGATACCCACTCCGTGTGCACCAACATTATGAGTATCCCTAGCCATGGGTCTTATGAGGGGTTTTCCTCGAGATTTTGTTTACAAAAATAATCAGTCCAGATTTTTGAAGCATAGAAATACATTCACTTTTTGACTGTTCCTCTGCAATTTTCCATGGCTTGACAGAAAACACAGCCATCAAAGCAGGCAGAAAGGTTGTTCTTGGCCTCCTTCCCAGTTTGTAGTAGGTGAAGGTCCATGAAACTTTGGTATCCAGGTCCTTGGGGGGGATGTGGGTGCATACATGAACTATATAAACCATAATAAATCACTTATTTTAAACATAGTTGGTCCTTTTTCTTGGCATCTAAATGACTGAGATTGTGCTGTATTTATTTTGTCTCTTCCTAAATGTTGTATTGAAAAGGAACAGATTCTTCCCTGCCCATTTCCTCCTATGAATTCATTTCAGTATTTTTATTTCTAAGCCTTTTTTCAGGTTATTCAGAGGTATAATGGGCTGAGTTTCCAAAGTAGTGTACCCCTTTTTTCACTAATTTTCCCATTATATGGTATAGAAGCTCCACCAATCATATTGAGTAGCATCCAAAGCAAAAGTCTGGAATACTACATATGCCACTAACGTTTTATTTCCTAAAAGTTAAGAGTAGAAAATAAGAGTGCAAACAAGCACTAAATAGAAGCTAAAGAAAACAACATCAACTGCTACAATAGTGAGATCTGAATGTGACAGCTGCCTACCAGTACCGTGGCAGAAAACTCTACTACATTATTGGTGACAAAGAAAATCAGGAGAGCTGGTTGTTCTTGAACCACTGCACAAAATGGTGTAAATTACAATCTTTCTGATTGTTTCCTTAAGTACAAATGGAAAAAGAACCAAGGCCAGAGATTCTTTGCAAGTCAAGTCATTTCCAGCTATAGTCTTGCTTCCCTGTATTTTGTAAAGGTACTTGAATTCCTCAGTTCAGGGGATTGCCCGAGTCATGCAAGTACTTGTTATGGAAAGACAACACTTCTGTTTACACTGCTTTGACTTTCAACAAAGGTCAGTTGCTCTACCCAAGCTGTAGCTTTTCATACAAGGAGTTTGCAGGAGTTCTGTGAGTCTTGTCACTGTGAACTTGTAGCCTTGGTGCTCTGCCAGGGGTTGGGAATCTTATATGTGAGTTTAAACTCTGAGCAGAATCTTGCAAAAAGCAAACATAAAGAGTTTTGTTGCCCACAGACAGACTGAGGACCCCACTGGATTCGTTCTCACTTCCTTCTCACTACACAAGCCACTGTCATTTTCAGGTCTTAGGGAACTTCCTGATGCCAGCCCTCCCTCCCTGACAGTGAATAAAACAGTATTTAGCACATGATGTCTGAATAGCTCAGTGTCTAATTTTAAATATGTTTTTCACTGCCATTTTTGTGTCTCTGCTTTTTCAGTAGCTTAAATGAGGTCAAAGACTCTCTGGCTTGTGTACAATGCAGGCTAATATATCTGAGGAATCTAGTCATCAGTTTGATAAGGGATTTAGGAGAGGTCTTCAGTCCCCAGGTTGCCTCCAGGTATCCATTGGTAAAAAAAAAAAAACCCAAAACAAAGAAACCCATGAAACTGTTTGAAAGCTCTATTGCTGGCTGAGTGCACCTTTTAGCAGACTCCTGATTTATTTATTGTGTGTGACCTGGCTGGCTGCTGGAGCAATGGAGATACTCTGAGTGCTGCAGGAAATCAGCTGGAGAAAATGTCAGGCATTCTGCTAGTTTCAGACAGATGCAGGTGCAGGATTACACAGGGATCTGTGCAGTGTTTTCTTGGGATGAAGCAGTATTTGCTCCAGCTACTTGCTCATGTGAGGCTGGTGCAGCCTCTCGCCATCTGTTGGCATGTGCCCCTTTGGAACTGTGCTTTGCCAGGTTTGCTGGGAGCAGGAGAAAGTTTGGTTCCTTTGGCTTTTGTCAATATTAACCCAGACAAGGCTGATCTTTGCACCAACTTTCTTTCTGAAGCACAGAATCTTCGATTATCCTCTATCCTCTTACGTATTTTTGAGGTGATGTAATCCCTATGCTGTTGTTTTTCTATATATGTGCAGCACTTTGGAAAAAATCATTGTTTCTAAAAGTGGGTTAAGGTATCACTTTAAGATCTTTGCAAGATCTCTCTGTTTGGAGGTTTAAATTTAGAAACCTGTGCTGTCATTAAAAAAAAACTTGCTTTTCATCTGCTTTCCCTCTGGCTCCCAGGAGTCAGTCTTGATGTAGCAGACACTGCATTGCTATTTCCTTTTCAAATCTAGGACAGTGAAGCTGTGACACTTTTCAAAGTCCCAATGTCCTTGTTAATATTTCTTTGTGCTCTGAGTGAAGGTAAAGCTTATGCAGGAAGTGTCCTAGTTTCCAGTTCCTAATTCCAGCAGAAAAACTTCAGAAAACAGAAGTTTGACAGCTTCTGGTGTTGATATATATTAAATCATGTATACTGTAGTGTGTAAAAGCTTTGTGCAACATGGAGCAGATGAAATGCAAAAGAATGACAGTTTATGATCCACTTGTAAAACATTTTATGGCTACTTTTGAAAGAGTTTCAAACCTTTACATTCATTTAACTGGGATGCATCTGTGTGGTACATGAGCAGTCCTTAATGGCTCTCTAGCACCAGAAAGACATTTTCATATTGGAGTTAATTCAGCAAAAGACCACTAAGATAACCAGGGGGTTGAAGTACATGATACACAAGGAGAGGCTGGTTATTTGAGCCTGTGGAAGGGGAAGGGGAAGCCTTATTGCTCTCTTCACCTGTTTAATAGGAAAGTACAGAGGATGATTCTTCCCAGGGGTGCAGAGCTATCAGATGAGAGACAAAGCATGTAAACTGGATCACAGCAAATTTTAGTTACATAGGGAATGTTTTCACTGTGAGGGTCCTCAAACACTGGAACAGATAACCTGAGCAGTCATGGGCTCTTTGTCCTTGGAGAACTGGACAGGGTAAAGCCCAGTTACACCAGATCAAACTGAGCAGGGGATTGGACCCAAGTTCTTCTGCTTCTGTGACTCAGCAAAGCTGCTGCATTTGGTGCTGCTTTTGTCACAAGAATAAGGCAGCATGTCTTTCATACAAAAGAAATATTTTCAGAGTTTCTGTGAAAATGGGAGGCTCCAGGTGCCCCAGCTCTGGTCACACTTCCTTGTCCTCTCCCTCTTCTGTACTCATGCAGCAGTAACAGAAATTGGACAAATAATACAGGAACAATTGACAGGCTAATACCATAATGCTTTTGCAAAGGGTTTGACCTGGCCAGCAGAGCGTGTTAAAACCCTGTTTGTGTGTGACTTTTGGTCCATGGTGAGGAACAGTGGGGTCATCAGTGACGGTGTTTTGAATTCAGCAGAGGAAAGCCCCAATGAGATTTGGGTTTTTAACCACCAATGATAGGAATGTGTGCCTCACACAGAAATTCCCACTTTCAGCTGTTTTATATTACCCCATGAAAATTGCTCAGAAATATAAATATGCACATACACCCTTCTCTTCCTAGATTTAATATCAACAAAATTTTTAACTGTTGCTGCAGCAGAGACTTAATTCAAAAAATTAAAGTGAATACAAAGGAAATTAAATTCTACATTCTGATCCCTGTGCTCTTAGTTTTATCCCCTCACCAGTCAAAATCAGTGATTTCTTCTACTGCTGTGACAAGCAAAGCTGGGACACTGATGGTCCTTCCCCACTGACTGCATTATGTTTACAATGCAAGCTAGAGGGGAAAAAATTTTGCAAGCTATAATGGTATACCATTATAGCTTTTGCTTTCTGAAATAAAAGATTAATGACTCCTATTTTCTTCCTATAAAGCACTCCTTTTAATTCTTCTCTGACACAAGAATTTTTTTCACCTTTTCTACCACTTGGCAGTAGGGAAAGTTTTGTACAATATTTGTAAGTCTTCTGGAGAATCAGCAAATCCTACTAAAGTTTATTTGAAGAAAACTGAGTGGCTCTTGGAAGAGTGCTTGATTATGCATAGTGGGGACTTTTCTGCTATGGGACAAATGCTGTTTTCCTACATGTTCACTGACTTTGGTGGGCCTGCAAGTGTGCTACTGAACTCCTCAGGGGATAATATTACTGAATATTGATGTTATCCATTAGTGCTGCATATATAAAAGGCTAGATTCTAACACCTGTACTGTAATTATACTCTGTCCTTATCTAGGTAACTTAGGAAGTCAGTATGGGGTAGAAACAGGAGGAGGAGGAAAGGGTCATAATTTCAGAGTAAAGCAGGTACTTAGAAGAGGGCAGTATTATTACAAGTGAGAGTTTAAGAAATATATCCCTTTGAAGGGGTAGTATCTACCAGGCATGCTGCAGGTTTTTGTATTTAAATCTAACATCTCTGAGTACTGGCAGTGGGGGAAAAAACATGGAACTAATCAGGCAGTCTTCAGGGGGTTGTCTTTTTTGAGTCCACTTTCAAAATAGAGATGAAAACATCACTGAGTTCCATGAACCAAATACCCTTCTATGCAATCCCAGTAAATCAGCAGAATTGCATCATGATCTAGTTACCTCTGCAATTTGGACTACATGACATTGAGTTCAAGGTGCTCATATATCAGGGGAATAGATATGTCACCCTTGGAAGATACTGGCATGTCAACTGGTTTGCTTCAGGGTCATAAGTTGACATGGAACAGTATTTGGAAGGCCTTCCTTTGGGAAACTCCCTCCTGAGTATGTGAGTTCAAAAGGAAATATAAATAAATGTGTATACTAGAGAGGGCAGGACCTATTCTGCAGTTCTGCAAAATGAGAAATAAAGGGAGATCTATCAATTCCTGAGAAGAAATGTGTTGGGAAGAACCCATGTGATATGCTATTTATTAGGCATCATATGAATAACCCTTCTTTTAAGCAAACTGTACTGATGTTCCCTGGACCAAATACAGAGGAGAAGGAATGTGGCTGAAATAAAGAATTTTAAAGTTCTGAAGGTAAAACGTATAGAGTAGGATCTACTCAGACAAGATGGTGAGTGGGATGGACAGAGCTTTTGCTGTGATTTGGGACAGAATTTAGCTTAAAGCAAAATGCAGTGTGGTGTGTGTGGCCATGCTGACACACAGGTGGCCCCAATGCCCAGGTTCTCTCTGTTCCTACACCATGTTGCTCTTGAAAGCAAAGTGGAAGAAGAAAGTTGGTGTGGTTCTACCACCTTTTAGCCAATCTATCCCTTAGGGTCAACCAAACCAATGGTGGGGACTTCTGCTGTGTGTGACCTTTCCCTGATACATAATCTGGAATTGCCACTTCCTGTGCAGACTGCCATCCCTGTGCACCTGCATAACATTTCTGTCCCTGTCAGTGGGCTTTGACCCACCCATACTCTGCATACTGACCTTTCACACAAGCTGAGTGTAAAGAAATCAAAGTAGCCTGTGTATCCAGCTTTTCTGGCCCATGGCATGGGTCAGTGTAAGTTTAATGGCTGCAGCATGCTAAGCTCAGGTTCTCTGAGGGGAGTGCAGTGCCAGCAGGGGAAGAATGGTGGAAACCATAACGCAGCAACTGAAGCACAGTTGGCATATATATATATATTAAAGAGAAATTAAAGGTGCTCTGGCACCATCTGGAAATCCTAAAATCTCTGAAAAATAAATCTAATTAAACTCTAGGCTTTAAGCTTCCTCTGCAGTGGCCTGTAGAAGCAGAGTGTTAAAGATAGCAGGCATTCTGATCGTTCTCATTTTTATCCTGTGTGTATCACATTATACAGCTGTCTGCAGTTGGTGATGTGAGCAGAATGTATTGACTATATTTACTTATGAGGCATTTTATATTAACGTGTTCAATCTCATCACTAACTTTTAGCTTCTATTGTCTTCATACTTGCTAGAAAGTATTTAATATCCAGGTTGATAAACATAATTGCTCTTCTTAAATCCTGATTCACGATACAATATCTTGATGGTGTAATAACCTAGATTAGGACTTGATATTTACTCTGCTTCTCTTTCCAGTTAAATGAGTTTTATAAGATCCTGCCCTCTTTCCCCCACTTCTCAAGTTGTCAGCTTTCTCACCACTGTCCAGTTTCTAGCAAAGTGGTGAAGGTAGGATTTTTTCTTATTGTATTTGTAACGATAAGTGATCAGATGGCACAAATGTGTAAATTCCAATCCAGTCCAGAGGCTGGACTTGATTGGTTTCATTGCTCATAGAGTGCATGTTTGTTGGTAATCAGTTTTCTTGTCATATCACTGAAATATCCAATCTTAGCTGGACTAAGTGTAGAAGTATAGCTAATATAACTTGCAAGTTACTAAATAGTGTAACAGCTCAGCCTTTCTTTCTTAATGGACCTTGCCAAGGCTAAATCTTCACTAATGATGTAATCTTTGCTAATGAGGCTTCAAAAATACCTAGCCAAATAGTGCAGGATCTTACATAAATAATAGTGAATCATCTGAGGTAGCTAGCAGTTCATTATGGTGTGGCAGGAGCTTGATGGAGTGCTGACAGATGGGTTGCAAAAATGACAGACAATGTTTCCAGAAAATGTGAAGTGGTGACATTGTTTTCCATTGTGGATTTGACACAGAAGATTGGAACTTGACTTCTGGCCTTCATATCCAACACTTGTTGGTAGCATATCACTGTGTAAATACACCTATTCAGTTATTTTTTTATGGTTAGTTTCCCAGATCATGTCAAAGTACATGAAATACATTTAAAATTTAAATTTCCTTTGATCTTGAACATTTTTATTGTTATTATTTTGATATTCTTCAGTTTGACATGTAAAAAGTAGAAAAATGCTTTTGATGTTGCTATATTTGGGTTAAACAAACCCTTGTACTTTCTGTGGGAAACAATGGGAAAGGTTATCTGTATCATAACACAGCTGAATATTTCTGCTTTGTACAATGCTGTGAGATTAGGAGTTCCTTCATGGCAGACTTGGATCTATCCTGGCTTAGTTTGAACCCTTGACACCCTGTGCTTGTGTTTGAACCCTGTGACACCCTTGAGAAAAGAATGCTGGAAAAATACAGGAGATGTACAACTTGTATTTGGGGGGAAGATCAGAACTATGAGAAGTGATTCAGAGATTTTGATGAGAGATGGGCAGAGTAAGTTCACTTTTAGGCATTTTTTGTACTCTGGATTGCAATAAAACATTGGCAATCTTATAAATTTCTACTATAGAGTGATATATTAATTACAGGGTAGATGTTCACATATCACTTGACTACTGAGAGAGAGAGAGAAGGATGTTGATGATAACAAATCAGTGCAGACAGTTAAATAAAAAGGACAGCAATATAATGCTCACAAAGTCTTTGTCGGCATAGGTGCTGCCCCCACACTCCCTTGAAGGCTTAGGAGAGGCTGCCTTTTGTTCCTGTTTGGGAAATCTCTGACTTATATTTAAAGATTTATATTATGGCCATAGTGTGCAGGATGAATTTGCTGGTATGGCAGACATGTTCTTTGAAACATCACTGAGTTGTTATCTAAGAAGTTACTCATTTGTATTGTGAGCTGCCCCATTGTTCCACAGTGGAATCAGAAAGCTCTGGATCTGTTAAAATGGAGAATCTGTTCACTAGAGTGGGAAGTGATTACATTTACCATAATCTCATCTTCCTGTGTGAGCTATATAAAAACATTGCCTCCATCCCCCGTGATTAATTTGCAGATGTGCAGTATATTTTACGTCTCTAATAATGACATTATTTCAGATTTTACTGAGGATGAAATTAGATTGTGGTCACTGAAAAGGAGACCACATTCAGGTTATATGAAGTCCAAAACCTTATTATTTAATCATTTGTAAGTTCTTCAATTGTGCTTTTAAAGGTATTACTTTCCCATTTAAGTTATGCTCTAGGCAAGAGGTGCAGATGCTCTCACTGCTCTCTGTTCCTCAAGAGATGAACCCAATGCAGATTTGCATCACCTTGAACAGAGGTCTTAGACCAGGCACTCTCTCTGTTCTGTCCTGCAGCATGTCTTGCTTCAGTTTAGAAAGTCCCTTCTGACTGCGTAGATTCTCATACATGGGTCTCCAAATTGAAACTCGCCATATTAAGATTAGTCAGGTAAAGTGAATGCCTGGATGTTCTTGATGATGTTCAGTTCCTGTTGTGATATCCAGATATATGTGTCAATTGTCCTTGCTATTTCTTCACAAGTTCTTCTTGTTTCACTTTTATTTAGTCAGGCTCTTTGGTAAAATGCTAAGGGAAAGAAAAGTATGCTGGATTATGCAGTAACTGAGCGAATTAATTCATAGCCACTTAAACCTATGGCTTTAAATTATATTATTCCCTTTCTTATCCTTTACTCATTCCTGTAGAGAATTAAGGGTATGTGCACACTTAATCAATTAAATTACAGGTAGCAATCTCTTTCCATTTTGAGAAATTCAAAGGCTTGAGCAATCAGTCTGCCTGTTAGGCTCAAACCACTAAAGCTATGGAGACTGTAACACAGGCTTTTTTAGAAATTCTCCAGGAAATGGAAAAGATTTGAAGCAGTCACCTTGCCCATGCTTCACTAAAGGAATATAATACAACACAATTTTTCCGGAGGACTGTCAACAAGTACCAGAGGAGTTCCTTGAAGATCTGATGCCTGACAAATTGCACCTGTGTTGATGGAGGACAAACAGGGTCAATGCCCAAAACTACTGAGAAAAATTGTAAAATAGCTTAACACTTTCATTCTTTCTCTACCAGCTGTTGAAACCTATGGGAGATTTTTCATGAATTATAGCTCAGAATGCTGGCAGATATGTACAAAACAATTAGGGCAATAGTGTCCACTCCCTCTGTGAAACTGTAAATAGGATGCAAAGTGTCCATGCAGCTTTTTCTCTACCAATGCACTACTATCCCAGGGACAAAACTATTAATTTTAAATGCATTGAATGAATTAGCCTGGGATATCCAGCTGGCTATAGCTCAGCTCTTCATGTTCAGTTGCCAAATCTTTCTGCTTGTCTGGTGTGTAGACAGTAAAGGACTGTGCTCCCACAGCACAAACGGTATAAATCTTTCCTGCCATTCACATAATTCTAATAGCATGGGAATTTGGGGGCCTATTACAAGTTTTATAAGCTTTTATAAGTTACATACATTCTTCACACATTTTAGTGTTTTGTCATTTGAAGAAGTGTCCAGTAGCAGTCTGTATAGTAAAAAGAATAATTCATTCTTCCATCACAAAAACTGAGGGCCATGTGGGCTGAGCATGTCCATCTTAGTCAGGGGGTTTTCTTGTAGGTAACTTCTGTGACATCAGAAGGATAAGTGTCCATCAATATTCTAATGTCCTGGTTGTTCAGAAGGGTTATTTCATGCATTATGGTAATGAAGAATTGGATTTTTCATAGTCCTTTTGGAGGTACTGCAAGGAAAGCAAATCAAACATATCAGTCTTTATTTTAATACACACATGGAGACAGAAATTACAACTGGGAGGTGCAGTGGCTATTCCAGCTTCCCCCAGGCCACACAGACTCTGCTTGTGGAAATAGAGACACGGGATCTCAGGCCCTTTTTTGCTTTTCTTGTTAATTGTCTGAGTTTGGGGTATCCTAGAATATGGAAGACTGGTAATGTTTTATTAAATATCTGCATAAGGAGATGTATCAGGGCATTCCCAGGCTACGCTTGTCTAGATGAAACTTGGTAGGCTGCTAAAATAGTGTAATGCATACATTACTCATAGTTTGTGTTGTAGATAACATAATCCTTTTGATGTAGGAAATAACATCTGTCAGATCTCCAAAACAGCAAATGGTATCTTTTTTAGATTAGCCTTGTAACTTGTCTGTATGAGTAATAATATGTATTACAGCACTTGGTCTAAGCTAGTGTCTGCTGCTGAACCAAAAAAAACCCATCATACAGCAACTAATTTGAAAGGCAGAGAAACCAGAATTTCTTTGCCTACTGGCTGAAATTAGTTAGTTGTTTAGTGTTTTAACTGTGTTGAGTCAGATCACATCTTTACATCTTGATGTCACTGCAACTGCAGTTCAAAACTCAAAGTAAAAACAAGAAAAACTGGGAATGGCTTAGGAAAGGGTCTCACACCAGGAATTGGTTGCTTGCTCCATCAGGACTAGAGATGTGATTGATAACTTCCCTGCTAAATTTGTATTGATAATGTGTAGAGATTTATTTCCTTCCTAGGACACAGCCCTGTCACCCTCCTCTTTGGGTAAGTGGGTTTTAGGGACAGTATTTTAAATATGGTTATGGGCTTGACAGGTAGAAGCTTAGGCTGCTGGGACCATGTATTTAGCGGTACTGACATAAACAGGTACCTCCCCACCAGCCTATTCCTACTTGTGTTGGTTTCAGTTTATATTCTATAAAATGATGCTGAAAGAGGGTTTGCATTGTAAGAAGGGTTTTGTTATGGTTTCATTAAGTGCCACATTATAACAAAGTTACAGAACTAGAAGCTACAAAGATAAATGAAATTTAAAATAGTTTGTGAGGATTTATGGTAAGCATGTACACAGTTCAGAGGGCCTCTGGCACTAATAAGCCCCAGTATCTATCCTCTAACTAGATTAAATTCATTTCCATTAGAATTCAGCAGATGCAGCAGACAGGGGTTGTTTTTCATTCCCAGGGGGTGCCTTCTCCTTGATGGAAACTCCAGATACCCTTTTGCTTTTCAGTGCGTAATTGGTGGACAGCAATCAGGAAGGTGACAATAAAACTGAGAGCTTTTGGTAAACACCAGTTAAAAAAGGAGGAAAAAGGTGAAGAGTGGACATTGCTGAAAGTAGTTTCTTAATGGACTTCACAACTAAAAAGAAAAAGGAATATTTGCAACTGTGAAAAACACAATGCCCAATTCAAAAATCTGAACCTGAATAGTGAAATAAAACAATTAGAGAGAGAGCAGCCATTGTTGTCAAAATTAAATTGGAAAGGAGGAGAGGTGGCAGATTTAGTCACTGGAATCAAGAAGTTCATTCCCATTTTCCAGGAATATGATAAAATTTATCTCTGCCTCAAAAACCCCCTCCCCAACAAACCCCCAAAATTTTGGAAGCCCTGTAGGAACTGTACAGTCAACAATGAGGAGAAATTTGATAGGGTAATAGTTGGATTTTTTTGAATGAACTCTAATTCCTTGCTAAAAGCAGTTTTACAGCTGCTTTGATGTGCAGCTGGAGAAGATTCTGCTTTGGTTAGTTACCAGGACAGGTCACATTCCAGACCTTCCCATTGTAATACTCTTCTATTTATTGGAAGCTCATGGATGAAATTTATTGATTGTGAAAATTATTGTCTATGATGTGATGACTAAAGGGACATGTTTGTTGAAACTACTGGAGTCACTTTGTTTGAGAATTGTCCCTGAACAGTGTAGTTTAGAATACATACAGAGAGGATTGATTTTTTTGCCAGGACAGTAGATTTCCCTGCCACACATTCAAACTTTCTGAATGTATAGGATGGCCAACAGCAAGAATAGCTCTGCAGCAAGAAATTCCCATGGCCTGGAGCTTAAGCTCTTCTAAACAAACCAGGGATTTTTGCATTAGCACTCTTTTCAGAATTTTTAAGGAAGCATAAGTTACAAAAGATGTTAAGAAATAGGAAGATTGAGACTGTGCAGATCTCTGCTTGATATGCTATAGCTTCAGTGGCATATTATTCAAAATAAGAAGATGGTACTGTTGCAGGTTTCCCTGACACTATATACAAGGCCAAGCAGGCAGACAGGGCTGTAGTATTTTATCATGTCTTAAAGTGCCTCCCTGGGGTGTGCCTGTTGGAATCCAGTCCTGTCTGCAGGATCCCTGTGGTAACAAATGCACTGTGCAGTGCTTCTCCTTATCCCCGCTGGGCCAGCCAGGACAGAATTTGCTCCATAATTATGAAAAAGGATGTGTGTTTCACTGTGCAGATGTTCAGATGATGTACTTGCTTTCTTCCATTTAGAGAGAAATAAACTTTCTAGCAGTATCACAGTGAACACATGCACAGCTTGCAAAGGATTTCTGTTTAATATCTTATTGAATGTTGTTACCATGTCACCCAAAAATACTTTGGAAGATGATATCTTTATGCAGCTGACAAGCTATAAATTTTCTCTCAGGCAGCTCTGCAAATGTGTGATCTTCCCAAGAGCTTTTCATTTTAAGCAAATGTGCAAAATAATCAAAAGAAGTATAGATTTATTTATAACTACCTGAGAGATTTTACATTCAGTTTTGGGCTTACTTTGATGTAAATGCCTAATCTTTAATAATCAATTCTAATAATTTTACACAAGCCTTTCACCTTGGCCAGGGAGCTGTCTTCTCCATACAACTGAAAGAAAAAACCCATCCCCAAAACCCAAACCAACAAGCAATAACAGGAATTAAAAACCCAACATTTTCAGTAGGGAAAACTATGGTGACATTATTGATGGTTAGTGCCACCATTCTAAGTAGGATGGTGAACCTTTTCTTGTCATATTACATTTTTTTAGTCATGCTGTTGCAAACCAGACTGTTTTAATTATTTTTTCCCCTTTTTCTTACAACACTGTTAAAACAGCCTTGTTGAATAAAAAGAAGCTTGTGCCTCAGAAGCTTTCCTGTGTAGCACCAGCAATCTACAGGAAGGCTGGAAACAGAGGTGTCACAATGGTAATAGGAAGGAAAAAACAGGTGTGCAGTATGAATTAGGCATTTATATCAAAGAATATTATAATGCCTCGAGCTTTCTCTGTACTCAGGTGTGAAAACCAGAATGTTATCTCTTGTAATTTTCCCCCTTCTCTGGTAAATCAGAAGTGTCAGGGATAATGCATGTAATCAGATTTCTTTGAGGTCGACAGCTTCTTCAGTGCCTCACCCACTCTGATTTTATAATCCTCATTACACTCTGTGGTGTGTGCTGGGACTACCTCCCAGTAAAATTAACAGGAATGCTGAATGGCAAAGGATACCTGACAGTAAATATCCATATTTTGCACTGTTCCCAAAACACCTAATGTAAGATGTTATATTTATCCAGTACATGATTTGCTGATATATTTCTGGTGACAAGTCTTTGACATTGCTAATGCTTTTAAAACCTATTTTAAACAGAAATAGGAATGGGAATAAAGTTGACCCTTACTGTACTGTATAATCTTGCTGCATTTGTATCTTGGTGACCATGAGAACTTGGCTGAAAAATTACTGACAGGAAAATTCAAAACTCTCCAATCACCCTTCAATGAAAGCTGAATGCAAACCTTTCTTCTTTGTCCAGGCTTCCCTGTGGTAGTGCTCCCATTCTTACTGATTCATGCAGAAAATGAAAACCAGAAGACTTTTTGTCCCTATTTGTATGGATACAGGAAGAAAAGGGGAGAAAGAGTGGAAGCATGACCATTTTTTTCGGAGGTGTTCTCAAAATGCTCCTTTTCTGGCAAATGTTTGTGCCTGTGCTCAGTCACGGGCCTGAGTACAGTCAGTAAGTAAAGGCTGAACAGGAGAACAATGAAACATTTATGTGTACTGAGAGAGCTAGAACCAGTAGGAGCTGGTAGACGTGGCAGGATCTGAGCAAGGTGTTAATCATGTGCCTTGGGAGACTGGTTGCAAGCACAGAAAAGGGGATTAGTGCGTGTTTTCTCATCAGAAAACTTGAAGAGAAGCCATTGGCCTCTGTCAGAGGTATTTCA
Source organism: Rhipidura dahli (assembly GCA_013399225.1). Taxonomy (NCBI): domain Eukaryota; kingdom Metazoa; phylum Chordata; class Aves; order Passeriformes; family Rhipiduridae; genus Rhipidura; species Rhipidura dahli. The sequence continues at coordinate 568,423 of VXAC01004202.1, read as the reverse complement.
CAAAAGCAAAAATGGGATTTGTAAGCAAGGAAAGCAATGACACTTCCTTTTTCTCTCCCGTATGTTCATGGCATATTTCATAAATAGGCTTATGACAAAGACATACCTAAATCCTATACAGGTCTCTCATTTTAGGAAGGCTCAAAATGTTGGCTCTTTACCTGAATGAGTAACAGTGTAATGAAACAACCTGTAAGAATGTAGAGAAAAACTACCTTTAATGTGCTTGGTATGAGACTATACTTCAGCAAACTCACTTATTTGTGCCAGCTACAGGTGTTCCCATACACTGTTTGCTGTTTGTTTCTGTATTAAACTAAAGATGTAGTGAGTCTGGTATAGGACTTTTTACATAATGTTTAGGCTTTAGCTGGCACCTGATATTTGTATATAGAGATCATCTGTCAAAGTAATTCACATCTGGTAACAGTCCCAGACTTAAAACAAACCAACAACAAAAAAATATCCACCAAAAAAACAACCTGCTTAATGGATGACTTATTACTTTCTATTGTTTCTAATTACATATGACTTGCCAGTATTGTTGTTCTTCATGGCATGGTGCAAGACTAATTTCTTCCACCCAGCCATAACCTCCCAAGAAGCTTACCAAAAGAAAATCCTCAAAAGACCCTTGTTCAACTTTACAGACATGAAAATTTCAAAACTGGAAAAGTTATTATATATGTTTCACGCTATTTTAAAATCAGTTTTCCATCCTGTAGTTGGCTTTATGAATTGACATGTAGTTATGAAGTGATTTCTACATATTATCACGTGCTACGTGACCACAGAATTTCTCCAATGCTATATAATGCTATGTAATTACACATCTCATTTTTCACTCAAAAGAATTCAAATGAAGACTGCATATTTACATAGTAAGACCTGGATGATTCAGGAGATTTTCATTGGTTTTAAAGGCTTTTAAATTTAGTTATCGGGAATCTAAGAAATAGGTCAGGGCTGATTGAAATTTTATTTTGTCTAATGACTAGTTATAGATTTTTGCAAAATGGTCCTAAGCCTCTCCTTGAATTCACACTGATCCTCAGGAGGAGAATACTGGGGCTGGCTCTTTCTATGGCTAAGAGTGTACTCCTGCTGCCTTGAAAACCAGAGCATGTTTTAAAACAGAATTTACATTAATTATGTCACCCCTACTGGCACACAGTCACTTGCTTCCCCCCTAAAACTCCAGGGTAATAATTGCCTAGAAAGAAGTTGATCACAAATATTTCAGTGGAGCTAAATAACCTCAGCTGGTACGTCAGGACCATCAAACCCAACAGTCTAACAAAGCATGAGCTTCATAATGAAACATTTACTATTTAAAATACTTAGATTGGGTGTCTATTTGCCTTCCGAAACTTTAGCTCTTACCTTTGAAAGTTTTGCTTGTTCACTTATTTTAGTGGAAACCAAATTTGAGGGAATTGCTTGCATACTGCAGATGTTAGAGGCAGCATTGCAGGAAAAAATCCCCAAGACTTTTGTCACATGAAGTATTTATCAATAAAATTAATGGAGACAACAATCCCGTGCATGCACAAGGCTGTGCAGGTCAAGAGTGGGATATCACACGTGTTTCACAGAAGTTCATTACCTTCTTACAAACTAGGTTGAGTCCAACAGTTTAACAAGAATATATTCAGAATATCCAAAATTGCTTTTTTGTGGAATTCTTGTTAGCTCAGAATTTTATTTCTATGCAAAATATGCAGTTTGAGTAGACCTGTGAAACAGCTATCAATGTTTCTCTGAAAAAATAAGTTTCTTTTTTAATGAACTGCTTTAAGTAGTCATGCTATTCTTTCACTTTCTTGCTGTCAGAAGGTCTCTAAATAAACTGTTTGGGAATACTGATGTTTTGCAGCCAGGGCAGTGAACAATATAAATTAAAACACCCAAACGCATCCCACTGCAGAATGAACAGATCAGTAGAGATCTTAGATGTCCTTTTGTAATATGTGTAATAACTATTTTTTAATTAGTGTACTGTTACCTTTGGGTATTTCAATTAGGCAAGTCTCAAAAATAAGTGTGTTTTGTTGGACACACTGTACTCAGATTTCTTAATGGCTCCAATGTTCTCATTTTGATATATAATAAAAAAGTAGTTAGAATAGGATACTGGGTAAAAACGAACTCATTACTTTTAGAGACTTTGAAAAGCTGTTAGTAGAAAAATCACTTAAGCATGTGTATTTTTTCTCACTTCAGTGTTACAGACAAGCTATAAAGGAGTTTAGGTTTGGGTGCTTTGCTTAGGGCATAGGCATTTAGCTCCCAGGACTGAGTGTTACTCTGACTGATCAGAAGCAGTGTTTCTGCCTAAGAAATCAAACCCAGATACAAAATTTGATAGCCAGTTTATTCACTGATAATAATGTTTCATCTCAAGAGAATGCTGCTATGTGTTGCTCGTACTTTCTTCATTCGTGAAACGAAAACGGGTTTTACAGAAACATCAAATAATCACCAATGACTTTTCACATAAAAATTAATGTATACTGTAATAATGTATGAACTTAGTAAAATGCTACAGTAACTCATGTAAGTAGTGTGAACTAGTCTATCTCTTTTACTAAATGAATGTGAAATAATAGGGCTTTTAAGAATGAGGATACTGCCTAAAATTTAAAGGAGAAAAATAGAATTTTATTACATAAAATGAAACTGAAGACCTACAGACATTATTGTCAAGTAAGGAAACACTAATGCCGTTAAACTAAAGGCCTACATACCCATATAACTTCAAGGTTAACTTCAAGAAGTATAACACACTTCCACACTGACACTAGGTACTTTTTCTAGTAAACAATGCATACAAAAGTAATGTCAGTTAATAAATAATTAGTAAAACTTGATGTTAAAACTACTGACTTTAGTTTGAAATTATTATATTAACAGATAATGCTAATTTAATGGTTTCCCATAGAGTCAGACTTTATTAAGCATTTAAGAGGGCCTCAGATGGAGTGCTGTGTCCAGATGCCAGAGCCATAGTCAAAAACAATGAAAGAAGCAGTTACAGAGTATGCAGAGAGCAAAACCAAGAATGATCATAGGCCTTGCAGTGTTGATGGAAAGGAATTGATGCAATGCTCTGAAGAGGAAAGTATTCAAAAACAGGAGAGTGAAAAAAAAATGTTTCAGTGTTCACAGAAGTGTTTTAAGAATGAGCTGGAATTCTAATGGGAGATTTAGATTAAATAAATATCATGTGGAGAACCAATGTAATGGTAAGGACAGGCAAACATCAGAAGATGTTTAAACATTTCTGCTGTGGGAGGACTTTAAACAGCTCATAAAACAAACATCTGGTAGGAAACAACAAAGGCATAGCTGATCCTACCTTGGAGCAGGAGCATGGAGTAGATGATGTATCTTTGAGCCCTTTTAGCCCTCATTTCCTACAGTGATGAAGCCTGTGCCACATTGCCATGGGATCTGGTCCAGCCAGCCCTCACTACTGACTCTTCACCTGTGGGCTAGCAGCACCCCAGTTTGAGGGAGGAACGAGTCTCAGAGACTCTGAAGTTCCTGTGACTTCCTTGCAAAAGGTACTGATGAACAGCGGAGGAAAACTGAGCTAAGTGCTGATGGTGCCTCTGGGGTGTTGGGAGAGCTGGAAGGTGTGAGCTGGGTGGGGGAGCAGGGGTACAAGCACAGCAGCTGCGTGGGCTGTTCCCTCTGGAGCACCTCCAGTCACAGGCACGAGTGAGCTGTGGTGCCACTGGGGTTAAGGCAGGTGGGCAAGCTGGAGGCATTGCAGGGGGTAGCAGGAACGTGGGAATGAATTGAGAGGTTCCTGTGGCAAGATCAGAGAAGAAAAGCCCGTCAGAAACTAGGTTTAATTACTTTCACAACTCAAGAATAATTTCACTCAGGGAAAAGCAAGGGTTTGTTTATGCTCTGTTTGATACTGACCACCCAGCAATGCATCGATCTGATACAGGACTGTGAGACTGCCAACTTGTCTTTTTATAGCAGAAGTGTGTGTTTCCAGGATCAAAGTGTTAACCACAGAGATACTCTGTACAAAACCACACAGATTACCAGAACTGATAAGCATTGTGGTTCTCATCTCTAAAAATACTAACTGCTACTATTACAGCTGCTTTTTTCCTTGTTCTCTATAGGATAGTACCCTTTTTTGAAGTTTCCACTGCTGAATAGGCCTCCACATGTTTAAAAATACATCAAATGATTATCCCTATTCTGAACTAAAATTGAAGGTAGGGAAAAAATGTATTATTGGAAATATGTTGCTTCAGGATTGTGTCGCTTCTATCCAGGACAAAAATAATACTTTATCATATCTCTTTAAGTATTCAATAAGTCAGCCCAACTATGAGTTGGCAGTCACTGCTATGTGTATCACTCATGAATACTTAAAGCAAAAGGCTTAATAACCACTGCATAGCTACAAGGTGTGCAGGGAGAAATTATGTGCAAAGAAGTTAAACTCCTGTAGCTTTGACAATAAGTAATTGATATTATCTATACTTGGGAGGATTCTTAAAAGAGTGCATTTGGTACGTATTGCACTGCATCGCTACAGTGATGTATTTCTGAGAATCTGCCTTAAAATTAATCACAAAATCCTCTGAATAGGAGCAGGCTTGGCAGATTCAACATAGGAATTTTATACAAAAAGAAGTGCTTTACTGGTCATCAAAAGAAATGAGGAGGATATTGAGAACCATCTGGATAATCCATTAAACTGGCCAAGAAAATGCTTCAGTCATTCAAAAAAGAAATAAGATAGCAAATACATATTTTTAAATATTTTACTGAAAATAAAATAAACAGTGTCTCTCCTCTGGCAAACCTCTGAATAGCTCCAGTAGACGAGCATGGTCCTAATCCAACAAGCATATGTAAGCACAATGGTAATTACATTTATTTCATCCAGTTTATGTGCTGAAAGTTACATTTGTATTTGGGGCATTGCTGAATGGGGACCTAACCTGAATTATGCAAAGTCTTTGAACAGAGACTGGAGGAGGGGTTTGTTTTTAGCAGTGCATTAAAACCACCAGAATGCCCCCGTGCTGGACGTTTCCGGCCTCTCTGCGAGCGGCCACTTTGCGGGCTCTTTCATTTTATAGAACACAATTCCGAGCCCTTGTGACAGCCCCCGCGTGGCCCCGCCGGCGCGGAGCCTGCGGATGCCGCGGTGCCCGATCCTCGCTGCCAGCGCAGGGGCGCTCCCGCCGCCCGGGCACGGAGGGGCCGCCACGGCCGTGGG
>VXAC01004202.1:504052-562746 GCA_013399225.1 Rhipidura dahli | reverse complement strand
GGGCCCGGCCGCCGCAGGAACGGGCTGCCGGGATAAATGGGCCGCTGGGTGCCCCTCACTGACATTCTCGGGAGGGCTGCTGTCTCTTACCTAATCCCGTGTGAGCAAAGAGGGAGTTTCTTGCTCATGCTACGGCTTCCTCTTAAAAATTAAGAGGCTGAAGACCTTCGTGCTTTCCTCTTCTCCACGGTTTTTAAAAGGACGGGAAACAGCAGCGTTTGTAGTGAAAGGCAAAGCATCCTAAGTATTTCTTCAGGAGAACCAAGTTTCTTTTCCGGTGGTGAGCTGGTGGCACTTTTATTTTATGCTCATAATAATACAATATTTCTCCAGTATTCTCTTTGCACCCTCTTTTTCAACCAGTGTGGGTGAATATTGCCTTGTCTCTGAAATCAGTAGTCTACTCATAGTCCAAATAAATAGATAAAGTGATTTGTTTAACGTGGCAGATGAGTGTCTGTTAGGAAGCTCCTAGCTAATTGGACTAGGTCATGAAGGACATGGGATATTCCACGCTCGGGACATAGTTTCAGTTGTCTGTTTATCTCCCCCTTCTAAACTGAGACTAGCAGGGTGCATTCCAGAGGGGGAGGGAAAATGGAGTGGACTCTGCTCAACTCTGATTTAATCAAGCTGGTCTGCATGATGATTTAAGTTATTGGAGTATAGGTACACTAATGCAGAGGGGTTTAGGGTAAAGCATGGCTCTCTGGACTAGTAATTGGTTGCAGAAAATAACTTTGGGGAGTATACCTAAAGTAAAAATCGAGTGCTAAAAATGATGTTAATTTCAATGGAAACTAATGTTCTTAAATAGCCCTTTTCACAGCAGTGAAAAATCATAGACGAAAGGACAGGACCTGTCCATCAGTGATATAGTTTTAGAAATCTGTTGTGACCCAAGAATTCTGAACCTGATGGAATGAAGGGCATTTTTGACCTGAAAATGCATGTCCAGATGAAGTAGTTTAACTGTTAATATGTCATTTCTGTTGATAAGGTTTTAATGCCATAGTCTAATTAGACTGTAGAAGAGGAGTTGGCTCAGAAATTCAGTGGCTCCAGCTAAGTAGGTGTGAACTAAGGAAAGTAAATACTTTAAATAACATGAGTACTTTTCATAGTTAGGTTTGAGTAGAGTTACTGCTCTTTGCTTTATGTGGTTTGAGAAAGAAATCCTGCTCAAATGTCAGACACCTGCCTCTAATGTGGAAAAGGGGAGCATGAGCATGTTCATGTGAAAAGCAGCTCTTTGGTCTGAAAATTCAAAGAAATCAAGTAGAACAGTTTTATGAACTCTGGTCTTCAGAGGAAACATTCTGGAAGACTATGCATGCAGCTGCTATTAGAAATATGCTGTTCTTAACTTTAAGTTAGAATCACTTTGCTTTATTTTTCTTCTGAATTAGTGCTGGTAGTTTTGTAACTGTCAGCTTTAAAAGCTGAAGTGAGTTTTGCCAAATGGCTTATTGGTGTCTTTTTTGCTTTAATGATTATCTTATTTTTAGGAGCTAAACCTGAGCAGAGTAGTCAAGGTGAATCAATGTTATTTGAAATTCTTGACACATATAAAGAACTCAGTTCTGCTGTTGTAGTGCCTGTAGCCAGCCTGCAGAAAGCCCAAGTGTGCACTGTGTTTGCAGCTGCTGACTCTGGTTACCTGAAGTCCTGGTCAGTGCTGTTGGTGCTACCTGCTGCAGAAAGCAGCAGCAGTGAAGTGAGGATGCTGCCAGGCTCTAGTTCATCTCAGCCATCACGTGGTGTCTGAAGCTGAGGATCTCGGCTCCAAAGTTTACAGTCTTAAATGTCATGAACATTGTAGATGCAGATTTTTTTTTTTGCTGGATTTTTTGCTTTTCTTTTGCTTTGGTTTTTGAAGGGAAATCAGCATTAAAAGTGAAAAGTAGTTGTGACTGAAAAAATAGTAAGAGGTTTTTGTTTGGTTTTTTTTTTAACTTTGACAAAATTTACAGCAGAGACATATTGTTGCCTTAATGAAATGTTTTCATTAATAAGAATGTTTCATTAATAAGAAAAATTTGTTGTAAGTGGGTTACTTTTTTTCAAAGTGTACATACTGTTCCCTTCTTAAATGTTCCATGTCATGATAAAAATGCAATTTTGATGTGTGTTTTCTGTGTACAGTATCACATTGTGGACTAGAAATTGGGAGATACAGGTAAATACTGTGTTGTTACCATGAGCTGTTACTTCAGGTTTTCCTGAGATTTTGCTGCTAGGACTTAAATTCCTGTACTCAAAGATCTTCCTGAGTCAGTGACTTGGGGTTGTTTGATATCATGCTAGGGTATGTTCAGCTGTTAACTGTACAAGGGAGTAAAGGAAGACAAAACCCAGCATTAATGCCCCATTTAATATTCTTTCAGTTTTGTGGCACTAGAGATTCAGATCCAAACTGTATTCCATGTTTCTGTAATGCCCAGGACAACTATTATAAATGTATGCCTGTTTGAGTGACTGTATAAAATGGTGATTCTTTGTGTTATCATAGGAATAATGAGAGATTTGGTTACTAATTCCACAGTACTTTAATCAGATAAAGTGCAAGATAATTACAGCTAACCAAATGGTCCACTTCTGATTTTGTCTTGTTTTTCTTTATAGAAGCTGAATATGAAAAGTGAGGTTGGGTGTGTTTTCAGGGAGGATGTAAAATGTTACTTAAATGATAAAATCAGTATTTGTCCTCTTGCACCTGAAATCAATTATAAAATTAAAATGAATATATTCCAGGGCAATTGATCTAAGAAGAGCAGTAAATTGCTCTACATACAGTTGCTGCCCTTTTCCATTTTGGTTTGCCTTATCCAGAAACACATTTTTATCTTTTTTTGTAACAATTGATGACTTTGCTGGACATGAAGAAAAACAAGGAGGGTGTAGTGATAACTTTGGCTGCTTAAAAAATTACTCATCCACTCCTTAAAAGTGAAAGAGAAGTTCTTTGAAGTGTGGTTGGTGTGGCTGGGGTGGGTTAACCCCAGCTGGCAGCTCAGTACCGCAAAGCATCTCTCTCACTTCCCCACCTGCGGGATCAAGGAGAGAATTACAAGAAAAAAAAACAAAAAAACCTTGTGGATTGAGATAAAGACAGTGTAATAGGTAAAAGAGGTGCACACACATGCAAAGCAAACCAAGGAATTTTTTCACCACTTGCCATGGGTGTTCAGCCATCCCCAGCAAAGCAGGGCTCCATCCTGCTTGGTGGTTACTTGGGGAGACAAATGCCATCCCTCCAAACATCCCCCTGGCTTTACATGCTGAGCATGATGTCAGATGGTCTGGAACATCCCTTTGGTCAGCTGGGGTCACCTGTCCTGGCTGTGTCCCCTCCTGGTGTGTTGTGCACCCCCATCCTCCCCACTCCTGGCATGGTGTGAGAAGCAGGAAAGGCCGTGACTCTGTGCAAGCGCTGCTCAGCAATAGCAAAACCATCTGTATTTATCAGCACTGCTTCCAGCATAAACCCTAAACACAGCCCTGTCCCGGCCACTGCAAAGAAAATGAACTCTACCCAAAGCAAAACCAGCGCAGTGGCAGGAAGTCTTTAAGTATTTCAAGGTTCTTTTCTAGAATTCTTGCACGTAGTACTGAACAGAGAGCAAAAAGTAATTTGGTCTTTGAAGAAAGACCACAGTCACTTTTCAAGGTTTTTTTTTAGTACTGTCGAGGAGGAGCATTTAAAATGCCACACTTTTAAGAGTTACTTTCAAATACATGTTCAGATAAAGTATGTCAAAGGAAAATTGTTGTATGGATTGTTCAAAGGTTTTAACTGGAGTAGGACTGTTTTAAAACAATTTAGTGTTAAACTGCAGGAAGGAAAGCTTGAAAATAAATTGCATAAAAATTTCTAGACTTGGTGTCTAACTTAGAAATGTACATGAGTTAAAAGGTTTATCTTTGTTTCTGTTTGCTCTGTGTTACAAATCTTTCATAAGGGAAAGTTATATGTGTTTTATATTTTACAAGGGGATGACAACTGCAATACAAGGTTTCTAAGTTGTTTTGTACATCTTAGTACAAGTTGCTTCATGCGAAGTGTGATGTAAGTATTAGTTTGAAGTGGGGTTTAAAAGTTACTGTTTTCCTATGATTCTTTTAAAAGTCAGCATTATTCCGAAAATATGTGGTTAGTTGTTGTTAACACAGCAGTGTTAGGAAAGGAGAAATAATAGAAGATGCAGCACTGCACAAGCTGTGGCACATGCAAGGTACAGTCTCTGTTGGGCTGCCAGTGTTAGCTTGCAGTGTTGCTGCCACCAGTGTGAATGTGAAACGGAGCAGTTCAGTGTGAGGAGAGGGTAACGTCCCCGGTTCCCCTGGCAGGGCATCTTGCAGCATGAGACCGGGAGGTTCAGCACTGCTGCAGGAGGGGTCACCTCCGCCACTGCGGGTGCACGCCGGTCTCTGTAAGGGCAGGCTTAGAGCTAACAAAGGATGGCCAGGCCCTCCACTGCCACTTGGGTTTGGTGGTTTCCTGGGGTGCCAGGGGAGCTGCTCAGGTACTTGTGCAAGCCTGGTCTTGTGGAATGCATTACCTGAAAGAGAAAGAAAACCAGTGGGTAAAAAGCAGACAGCGTAACCACTCGTTTTGGTGGCAGCCTGCTTTTGTTTGTTGTAGAAATGGTGGAGTCACACTCCCAACACCCTGTGTGTGTGTGCCTGCTGTCATGGATCCTGTATGTGTTGGGTCATTCTTCATGCTATAGATAAACCATTTTCTTGTAGTCGTATGTGAAAGCTCTTAAGAAATACTGTAACTGAGCAGTTTTCTTGAAAGGGCTATTAAAATATTTAAGAACCTTTAAAACATGGCATGTTGGTACTTTGAAAGGTAATGACCTTAACTCATTTCTGTAAAAATGGACTCTGTTGTTTTTTTTTTTCCTTTGGAAACCTCATTGCTTTTTTTTCATCAACATGGGTCTGCTACAGTTTTATATTTTAATCTTCTTAAATTACCTAATGTTGTTTTGAAAATCATGTGTTAAACAGGCTTTGATATGCATTTTTGTGTTGATACATATATGACTCCACTTTAAGGTATAAAAGAGAAACTCCTCATGTTTAACTAAAGCTAGTTTATAAATTTCTCTAAAGTGGATCACTTTGGCCTGTATTTGAGCCTTAAGTGTTGCTTCTTTCTGTCTCATAAGGCACATGTGCAGTTGTCTTCTTGTAAAAGTTAGGAAAATGCTCTTCTCCGCCAATATTTTTGTTTCTGAATGTTTATTTTGAAATATATATGCACATGTATTTATATAAAAGTCTTTAGAGTTACAAAATTACTTTCATTCACAGGAATTTTCCCCCTTTTTGTCATGGAGGCATCAACACAGTTGGGAGTTACTTTGTGTAGGATTCATCTCTCCATGGCCAATATCTGTGTGATTGCACAAGTGTACTGAAGATGTAATTTGGAGACTGGTTGCACAGGTGTGACTGGGAAATCATTTGGCTGGCAGATGTTGATGGTGTACTATGAAATTTTAGTGTGGCTTTGTGCTGGGTCAAGCCTAATTATTAGAAATGCAATTTTACAGATAAAAAATACGCATCCATAAAAGAAGCTGAGATGGGCATTCTTCAAAACAGCACTTGTAAAGCAGTAATTTAAGAGAGCTTTTGTGCATATTAAAACCAGCTGTTGACCTAAACAGTTTTCTTTTAAAATAAGGTGTTCTGTTAAAGCAAAAGTTGTTCTTCCTTGTACAATCATAATTCTTCCATGGATGTACAGGTGCTCACCTACTAATGGTCTTGAGTTTAGGGAAAAAGGTGTTGTCATTGAAGGCTGTTCTTTAATGTGCATATGAAGAAGTAGACTTAAGGTTACCTATGAAACATTAAAATTTTTATTTTTCATTTTTTGAATGCTTGATTCTTCAACCTATTCTATTTTTGTAATACTCATGTAAAAGAAAAAGGCTAAAAAGTACTGAATTTTACAACTGTGCTTTAGACAGTGATTCATGGCTGAGATTTGTTGTTCAAGATTCAGCACTGCAAGAGACTCAAGTTTTGATTTTGAATACATAACTGAAGAGAGGACAATATTTTGCAGAGAAAGTGCTAGGTCTTGAATTTAGAAAGTGCAGATAAAGAGAACATGAAGTAGCAGAAAGATATGTCTACTCCTGTCATTTCCAAACCATTTATATAGTATCTTGTGTTTTAATTTCTGATGCAGACTCAGGCCTGACTTCAGAGTGATTATGATAGAATTTTAATTTTGTATGCCATGAAGCAATTCTCAAGCAATAAAAGTGAAATAGTACGTGCATTTTTACTTGGCATTTGAGATGTACCTGATCAGAATTTAATGGCAATAAAAGAACATGTAATCCTCTTGCCCAAGAGCTTTTTTTTTTCTGCTGAATTTAAATCACTTGCTTGAAAATGTGGGTACTTGGAGCTTCACAAAGAAGGCTGAGAGTAGTCTGGTAATACAAGGATCCTTCTAAAGAAAGGTTACTTTACTTTTCATAAAATCAGGAGGACCTTCAGATTAGGTACAATAGAAGTAGTGAGAAGGGTGTTGCCAATGTGTCCATAATTTGTCTCGGATGTACAAAATACTGTAACGAGTAGAGGGCAGTTATCCGTGTGAGCAGGAGTTTTAAAATAAACAGTGGTTGAAGTCTGACGGTTGCTATAAAAACTGAGATGTTAAATAATTTAACAGTGTCTTTTAGTGTGTAATGGTATTTAGTTATTACTAACCTGAAGTAAATTTGGATGGGGTCTAACAGGGTTAACTTGGTACCCTTATCAAGTCATTTCATTCCATTTTGCATTAATGTGTGAGACTCACAGCTACTTGTGGTAGTTTCAAACCTGTAGAAGGCAGGGAAGTACTTGCCTGTGGTGACTCAGAAGCTCGTGACAAAACAGGAACTAACCCCATGTCTCCCCTGCCCCCCGACTTGTGCTCTAGCACCACTGATCGTGGTTTTGGTTGTCTTGGTTTTTTTTTGTTTTTTTTTTTAAGGTTTCAAGGAATGCTCAGTCTTCGTGCAACATGGTGGTCTGTGACGTCAGCAGCTCCACCCATTTCTGGTCGCTGCTCAGGTTGAACACTTTCTTGGAGACTGATCTTGTTTGTGAGCTAAAGCTACATTTTAAACCTGAGGGTTTGATGAGAAGCTGTGGAACTGTTGCTCTCTGCATCAGTGTGACCAGGCTTGGCTTGTCAGTAGCCACGTTTGAGAATTTGATTAACATTTTAATAATGATTTAAAAATATTTATTATTGAGGCAATTGAATCCTCATGCAACAATATTACAGAAACAGTTGATTCAGAATTGATGAGTGGGGAAAGGCTAAGTCACTGAAATAAAACAGAATTGGTTTTAATGAAGGCACACTGGCTTCAAAGAATAGGTTCTAGAAACACAAGGTATGAAGAAAATGGGAGTTTAAAGAATTGAAGTACTGAAAAGTGTGGAACCATCAGAAATGGAAATCCCACTGTAATTTTGTACTTCTTTTAGTAAGGTCTTACACTGCTTAGAGTTTAAGTTCAGTGCTTTCTGATTGCTACCTGCAGTATATCAACAAAATACAAAAACCTGTGGCCCACCTTAGATTTCCACAGCTTTCCTTTTGAATTAGTATGCATAGTAGGGAAATTTTACTTCCAAAATGCAGAAGTGTCCATTTTAAAAATACATACTCGATCCTTTACTTTTAAGTGTTGTGTGTTTTATTCTCCTTGTGGTGTGTGTCTCTGATAAAATAAATACATTATCTTTACTGGACAGTCTTTTGAATGTTTTTGCTTTGGAAGATTAAAATATCTTTTTAAAAATCTGCGGATTTGTAAAAATTCTCACTCAGATTGGCTAGAGATTCTGTGTACTTTGGTACTAGAGGTTCTGAAAAATTAATTTCTGAGGAATTAAGAGTTAGGCTTCCAGTGCCACTAATGTGTGTTATATGATGCTGGAGGTATTTATGTGTAGGATCCATACCTGACATACCTTGTGGCACCAGGGTCTGTACTCGGAAATAAGTATCTGGATTCTCCAAGCCCTCCCCTACATATTTGTCCTCCTGAGTTTAGATTGCCATACTGTACACAGGCTCCACTGTCATTGGGACTGCATACAGGAATACAGAATAAATGAAGGATCCCAAGAATACATGATTATTTAAAATGGAAGTATGTATGAACCTAAGCAATGAACAAGATGCAGACATCCTTCTAAAAGCAGTCAGTGTACGTCATCCTGTCCTGACTTCCTACAGAGAGATTTTCTGTGTCATGGTCAGTCTCCCGTCTTTATTTGTAGGTCTCCTTGATTGGGTCTGGTTATTTTGATGGTCTGCTCCTTACTTCTGTTAAGTTATGCAGGGAAAATACTTAGCATAAAACAGGTCTTGAATTTGAATTGGAATAGTTATCACAGAAAGACTTTGTAAGTGAAGACACATCAAAGTACAGGTACTTCTTTTGGTTGAGCCTTACTGAATTAAGGTAGGAGCTTCCATGCCACACCCTCCTCCCCGTGTCTGCCACAGACACAGGAATGGTGATGCAATATTGCGTGGCAATTACAGCATGCACTGAAGAGTATAGGGTTTGCAAAATCAGACTGAGGAAAGGCACAGCCCCCAAATTGTCATGCATGGTAGGATTTGCTGTTAATGTTTGCAGAGGGGGTTGGTTATTTTTTTCCTTTTTCCTTTTTTTAAAAAATACTAATAGTGTGACAGAGCCCATCTATGATGCCTTGTAGAACAACTGAGTACTTCCTGTTTAGATACTTCTGAATGGCAGTATGTGTTAGAGCATGAAAAATAACTTGCTTTTCTCTTTTCTGCTGCTGCTGTTACTAATTCACTCTGTAGCTGATCCTTCTGTGTGCCTGCCTTACTTTTTATTACAGGTTTGTATATCTAGAACTTTTAAAAAGGTAGCTGTCTCCATTTGTTTATAGATATTACTGGGCTGAATTGTTGGAGGATGATTCTGATGCGACTCAATTCAGTGTGTTCTGTGCACAGTGAACAGAAACTAGCTATTACTAAAATTAAAAATATTTTCCCTGTTAGTTTGCATAGAGTTATCTGTATTTTCATTTTAAGTTTTTTTCATTTTCTTAGATTCTATGGTTTCTGCCATTGTAATTTCGAGACCTGTGCCCAGACCACGGCAGGCTGCAGACAGGCACGCTCCATGTGGTATCTCAGCAGGCTCCTGGCGTATAGGTGCTGGTTTGGGTCCATCCCATGGCTTATGGTGCTGCAGGGTCCGTGTGGGGGCAGGTCCATGTGTCCTGTGGCAAGGAGGGCTTTGGCCATTGGCTGCCTGCTGATCTTGGCACTGGGGATAGGGAGCTGGGAAACGGAGGGAAGAGAAAGCTCTTGTCAGACAGCACCACCAGGTGCAGTGCAGGAGTGTGCAGGATACAGCCTGAAGCAGTGTTTCTCTATCACCATCTTCACACCTCTCTGCTAGGTGGGATTTGGCAGTGTCACAGCAAGATAAATTACTTGCTTGTTTTTAAAAAGGAGAAAAATGGCCAAGTCCAAGTGTTTGGTTTTGAGTAGTATTTGAAGAGTGATTTTTCTCTGTATTTTTGTTTAGCTGTGTAAAGTTTCACTAGCTAGTTTGTGGCTCTACTCCCTTTTATTGCATTAGATTACCAAATACTAATTTTTTTTATCTTGTTGCTTATACCAATGTATTTAATGCATTACTTCAGTTTCTTTTTTCACAGTGGCATTTGATAGTTGGTTTTAATATAGCTTACATTTTCAGGAATTTCCTTGATAGCTCCTGTAGCTTTTGCTTTCTGTCCTACTTCCTTTCCTTCCAAGCTGAAAAGGCAGGGAGAGATAAATGTCCTGTTTTGGTTTATAATTTGTATGTGGTCTGAATTTACAAGGAAACCTGCTTTCTAATTTAATTCTGCTTGTAAGATGTGAAAGCTGGCATGTTCTCCCACTATAGAGTGCAGAGTGAGTGGTCCAAACTCATGTTTTGGCTATTGATCAGACATTTTTAGTTTTCCTTCAGAACAAAATTTGGGGGTTTATCAGGTATTTTCTCAGAGCTTTGCTCCTCAGCTTTTCTTTCTTTGCAAGCTTGGAGTACCATAGTAGCATGGTCTCTGGTATTCTGTGCGAAGCTGGATGTTGAAGCTCTGTTTGACTGGAGTACAGGTTATTCACTTGTTGGAATTGATGAAGTTCTTTGTTGCATTTAAAATTGAACACTTCAGTCATAGTAGTTGGTTACTAATGTGAATTTGATATGGTTGTTATATGTCTTCGGTAGGACACTGTTCCTTTTTAATTTTATGTCATAAAGTTGTTGAAAAGAAAATCTTTAATAGCCAGGAAAAAGCCTCTCCTGGTTTGATGTTGAATATTCCAGCATATCTGCACAGGAGAAGTAGTGAGTGATAGTGGTGAAGCAGAAGTCAAACAGCACTGGCCAGACTGAGGTTTTTGTGATCAGTTAGAAATAGGTCACTCTCGTTTGGGGGGTGTAACAGTACTGACAGTGTTTACTTGGTTGTGTTTGTGCATGCATCTGCCACACAGTGTGTGCTGAACTCAGAGGAGGTCTGGATGGGCACTGCCATGGCTCCATTGGTGATCATGTGGGGTATGAGGGAACACGTGTGAGATGCATCAGAAACATGGAGTGTCAAGACTGTGGTCTCACTGCAGTGGTGGCCGCAGAGACAATTCCATGGTTCTATAAATCCATTGGGATTTCATTCCTGATGATTGGAAAGTGGGATTGTTAGGGAATGTCTTGAGGTGCAAGAAGAAAGCTACCTGCAGTTTCAGGCAGACTGGCTCACTGCAAGGTAGTGGGAAATGTTCTAACTGTGTATGAAAAACAGATGAACTGGACAGATGACCTTCTGGCAAAGGAAATCATCATGTGTCTTGCCTCAATTTTGTATATTTATTTTGGTCTCATTTGATAATACTCTGTTACATTGGACTGATCTAGCTTTTGCTTGTTATGCAGGAAAAGAGAAGCCCTGAGGTGTCTGAAATAACAAATAGCATAGTTAAGGGCACCAAAGAAAACAGTGTCTGGAAGGGTTGGAAAAAATCCTAATTCATTAGTCAAAACCAGAGTGTATAGAGACTAAATTGTATTATATTGTTGATTATTAATTTATGTCATGAACTGTCTTCTAAAACTTGTGAAGTAGGCCAGCAGGTCCAGAGGCTGTGTCTATCCAGGCCTGCATTTTATCCTAGCCGTGCCAGACCCTTGGGATGCATCATCTCCTGAGAACTGGGAAAGAGAAACTGATAGACGGCAAAAGGCAAAACCTTGGGCCCTAAAATGCCTTTTAAATGAAATAGAAATTAAAAATACTAGTTTCTTAAAAAATATGGGCAAGCTTTCTTCTGATATATTTTATGTTTAATGAGTATTTTCAATCATTTTCCACCTTTCATTTAGCTTTTGGGTTTTGACATTCTTTGGCTTGCATCACTTCTTGAAAAAAGTAACTTGTTGGTTTTTCACAACTTTATCCTGTTCTCTTTTCTAGTGCTCTCTAACAGTACTGTGTGTAAAAAAACCTTATTCTCAAATACAGTTGTGCAGTTGAAAAAATGGAAAGATTTTATATTACTTTGTTGGTATCTGTAATGCATCAAGAGTGCATTTTGAATGGAAGTCCCTGAACTCAGTTAGTTTTGAAATGTTATAGAAAAAAAATACTTTATTGCATCACATACAGACAATGGGGATAAATAAATTTTTCTGTCCTTTTCTTGCTCTTACATGAGCCTATTTCCCTTCCAGCCCCTAAGATGGCTATACAGGACTTTTGTGTGGGTTTTTTTTCCCCAAACTAATATTCAGTTACCCTTTCAAAAGCTAACTAAAGTGTTAAACTCAAGTCTGATCTATTTGATATAGGGGAAGATGTGATATTTGATATGGGAGAAGTGGATGGTGCTAGGTTGAATTTGTCAAAGGTGCCCTGTATTCCAGTGAAGCACAAATGTGATTTCTAGAATGTGTCTGGAGCTAACACCTCGGTAAGGTGAGAAGCTGAAAGAGTATCAGTCTAGCCCTACTTACTGTTGTTAACTCCCTGGCACATGAGGTACACCATCTTTTTCAACTTAGGGAAACTGCTTTCCATGTGCCTGTGCCTCAGCAGAGCTTTTTAAACAGTGGATTGGTTGTGTCTTCCCGTTCTCACAGTATTTTGGTTCTGTGTCCGGGTCCCAAAGGCTTTGTCCCCGAGGCACTGTGCAGCCTCCTCAGCGCAGCAAAGCACACGAGCAGCAGTAGCTGTAACCTGTGCAAAGGCCCCGTGGGTGTGCTCTGGGGACACTGCCACGGGAGGGGCAGCCTAGGGCATGTTTCACACACCTCAGAACACACTCTGACTTTCTCAAAAGCTGTTTCTGTGCAGTTTTTCTTCAGCTTTTCTGTTCTGCTTGAAAGCTTTCTTGGCTCTTACCTGGTGGGATGCTGTGTATTGAATGTATGGGGCTGAGACTGAAGGAAGCCTTGTATCGAATGGGCAGTTTTTGTTTATAGTGATCGGGCATTATTTGCACGTGTTACAGTGCTGATACAAGTCTTCCTTGAAAAGGACTTGGATTTCGCATAGTAGGAAGGCATTTTTAAAAATTATTTTCTTTACTCAGATACTATTGCCTTACTTTTTATGTTACCACAAGTTTATCTCAGTGTGTTGTTCTGTTGCCTCCACTGAAACTTTTATTTCCATGACCATTATTACATCAGCGTTCCTTAATGTCCAAGCTTTCCTGAGCTGTGTGTGCATCATGCAAGCATGTTGACTTGGTTTCCAACTGCTTTATCTTTCAACTGTTCTTTATCTTTCTAACTGTTTAATAGTCCAGGTAGATAATCAAATATGCCACATTGTTCTAGGTATATTGTTCATTTATTTTCCTTGAAATTATGCTTTTGCTTAATTGAATACTCTTTATACAAATGGAAAAAATTCCTGTTGAATAGGACTTTATCGATCCACACTGAAAAATGCTCATCTGAGGAATATCCTTGAAATAAGAGGAAGTGATTTTCATGTATTAGGAGAGTTTTAAATGGAATCTATAGCTTTTTAAAAGCGGTTATTTCGGGGGAAGCAGGGCGCTTTCCCCGTGCGCACGTGTGAGGCACGGCCGGCTGCTCCTCCGGACTGCGGGCATGCGGCGGGAGCGGCGTGTGCGGAGCGGGCGGACGGCCCTGGGGACGCGGGGAGCGGCCGGGCCGGGCTGGGGCGCTACCGGGCGGGAGGGGCCGGATCCCGGTTCTATGGTGGGGTGGGGGTGGATCCTNCGTCTGTGCTGTGCGGACACGCCATGAGCTCCTCCGCGCCCCATGACGGGCAGATCTGCCTCCAGCGGGCCGTATTCTTGGAAGGGCGTCTGGTCTGCGTGCTTGCCGGGGACTAAAACGTGCAAGGGGAAAGGTACCGCCGTTTAAATTGCCTTATGCGCAGTAGTTAAAGTTGGGCTTGTAGGAGCTGTTAAGTCGTGTCCCGCGAGAAGTCTTGGTAGCCTTTGCATGTCACCTTCCCCAGAACATTGTCGAGAATACTTTTAGCAACAGGTCGCTGTGTTCTGATGTTACCAAGAACAGTCTTCCTTGATTTAGAACTAGGAAGTCTTAAGATGCGTTTTCCTCTTTTCACTCTTCTTGGTTAATTTTTTTTCGAATATGTACAGCCTTTTGATAATTGGAGTTAAAGGAACTTGAAAATGACACTTTAGTGTTCCTTAGTTTGTTACTGTTGCTTAGAGACTTGTTCCTAGTGTGTGCAAATAAAGACTATGTAATAGCAAATATTGCATATAGGGTTTTTTACCTGTAGTAAGGGGTTTGTAAATCAAAATATCTTTAAACTTTATTTCCAGTTCTGTAGTTGTTTTTCCTTGGTTTGTAATTGTATGTTTTTTATAGTTTGGTGGCTTACATGTATTCCACTGTTCAGGCTTTTACTTGTGATTAACTTTTAACTTTTAAGATAGCCATAAAAGATGTATTATTCATCTTTGTGTTAACAAGAGTGATGAAAATGTAGGCTTTGGACAGGTTTAGGCTTGGTAAATTACAGTTTATAGCCTTACCCAGTTTCTTACTTTCATGCTGATCTCAGTGGTCTGGTTCAGAGATTCCTACTTGTTTTCATTCCCTGCTCCTGTGAGTGTTGTGGAAGGTGTGTGTGAAGGCTGCTCACACGGGAGTGCTGGTAACACAGTTCTGTTCTCCAGTGCTTCTGTAGCTTAGAAAGCTCAAGTGGGAAGTGCCCTCTGTGTGCAAGGTCTTTCGCAAAGTTTGTAGGTTGCTTCATTTAACTGTTGCATGGTCTCAGCGAGGTGTAATTAAAGACAGCAGAGCTCACCCAGCTCGTCAGGCTGCCCAGGGAACTGGTCTGACACAGTGGTTTTCACCAGCGTTATCTGCAGGTTACGGGGGATCCCTGGATCGTACAGGGTCAGGCAAGAGGAAGCACACACAGACTTTTCTGAAATGTGTGTGTTTGCAATATTTAAAGGTAAACACTTTCAGAATTTTATATATGAATACCCTTGTGATTTCCAAGCTCTTCCCAAGTGAACATTGTGATCAGCGCTGGTTCTCCCATCGATGGTTTGTTCTGGAGCACAGAACTGCAGGGTGCCCCCCACATGCAGGTGCTGGGGACACAGAGCAGGTGCAGTTGGCAGAGGCTTTGCTGCTCAAATCCCCTCAGTGGTGCAGCATCGCTTCCCCAGGACATGTGCTTGATTTGTCACAGACACCCTAAACTTCTCATCTAAGCTGGAATGCCTCACAATGGGAGGATACAGCCAAAAGACACAAACATTCTTGTCATATCTCTGCCGTATCAGTCACGTCCCAGCACTGAAAACTGCTGCATGGGTTTTTTTCCCCAAGGATGGGAATTGGGTATTTCTAGACCACCAAGCCTGAGATGGAGGAAGAGGGTTTGGTGGGTCGAGAAGATGCTGTCAGTGGGCTTGTGAGACTCCTAAAATCAGTGACTGAATATTGAATCTTAGCCACTCATGCTTTTCTAGCTCTGGGGAGAGGTACTTCTGTAAAGGGATTTGGACTTGTCTGTCATTACTTTTTGAGTGTCAAGGACTAAGTCATTTTGCAAGCTGGAATCTCGTAGTTCCTCTGCTTTGTGCCCTGAACAGTGCATGTCTTGCAGAAGCATGCACAGTATGCTGCTCTGAGCTGTCTGGTCCAAGTATGAGTAAGTTTGTGGGTGAAATGATGCTAAATATGGGAAGCTTGCCTATTGCCTAATATTCCCATGTCAAATAGCAAGGAGATTAAAGATGAGGTTTATTTTGAGAGCTTTATACGTACGTGACAGTTCCAGAGCTGGTTGTTCTTGCAGAGAGGCACTTAGGGTGGCTGAGAATTGTACTGTGTAACAGAAGCCAATTTTGGATAGCATTTTATTTAACTGCCCTTTACCTACAAAGGTATGGTTTATTTTTTCAAAACTACATTTATTTTTTCAGATAGTGCTTGTAATTCCTTCTGCACAAGAAGGAGGAGAGTTAGGAGTGCAGGAAAACATAACATGTTAAGAAATAGGGTACTTGTTCCACATCTGTGGAATGCTTGAGTAAGCTGTTTGGTCAGACATCTGTCACCTTTGTCTGGGATATTGGAAAGGACAGAACTTCAGTGGGAGCTCCACTGAACATAGAACTTCAATAGACTGTAAATGCCTCAATATTTACATGGCAAAATGAATTCTCAAATTCGGCAAGTGAAGTTTGAATTTTTAGTCTTATTTGGGAAATTAAATAAAATAATTCCTTTGGGGTTCTTTTCTGGTAACCTCACAAATGGTTTTAGTTCAGGAAGCTGAAGTAGTGGATGTGCTTTACAAGCTGTGGGCCTCAGTAGCAGAGTAATGAAAATGAAGAGTTACTGTCCTATCCTGGGAAAAAAGCAGGATGTAGTAATTCTCTGAGCTGTGTTTTTCAGCTTTTTTTAAAAAAAATTACACTGTAAACATGATTACTGAGAAGGTCATTATCCAGAAGACAAGGTTTTTTTCATTAAAATGCCTCATTTCTCATACCCAGCAGCTTAGAACTGTTCTATACACACAGCTGATGCACACAAGTGATCTGCATGAAGCATTTCCTAACTGCACTATTAAAAAAACAAACCAACGGTAAAGAAATCTTATTTTTAGCATGTCTTTCTTTATTCCTCTCCCTTGCAGCTTCCAGTAGGTAAATTCCACTTTAGAACAATGAGCAGAACTCCTTCACTTGTTCATTTTCCATGTCACACAGGTGTACCATATGTATACAACGGATCTGCACATAACATGTATGCCGTTGGTATTACGTGGGGGTTTTTTGCTTTCATTTGTATCTTATTTTCTCTTGAAGTTTTTTGTTAGTCAAGAAATCCTGTTGGCAGGAAATTAAATATGGTTAGATCTGAATTGTTTTTCCTCTGTTCTGTTGCAGAAATGAGCCGTCAGACCGCTACAGCACTACCCACAGGTACTTCCAAGTGCACACCATCGCAGAGGGTGCCTGCGCTGACGGGCACCACAGCTTCC
The DNA here is from genome assembly GCA_013399225.1 of Rhipidura dahli. Lineage (NCBI taxonomy): Eukaryota > Metazoa > Chordata > Aves > Passeriformes > Rhipiduridae > Rhipidura > Rhipidura dahli. The sequence continues at coordinate 546,144 of VXAC01004202.1, read as the reverse complement.
AACAATGACTTGGCCAGTCTCTTTGAGTGTCCTGTGTGCTTTGACTATGTGCTGCCACCGATTCTGCAGTGTCAGAGTGGCCATCTGGTCTGTAGCAACTGTCGCCCCAAACTCACGTGCTGCCCCACTTGCCGAGGCCCGCTGGGTTCCATCCGTAACCTGGCTATGGAGAAAGTTGCCAATTCCGTACTCTTCCCATGTAAATACGCCTCTTCTGGCTGCGAGATAACTTTGCCACACACAGAAAAAGCAGACCATGAGGAGCTGTGTGAGTTTAGGCCTTACTCCTGTCCCTGTCCCGGTGCTTCGTGTAAATGGCAAGGCTCTCTGGATGCTGTAATGCCACACCTGATGCATCAGCATAAGTCAATTACAACGCTGCAGGGAGAAGATATAGTGTTCCTGGCCACGGACATTAATCTTCCTGGTGCTGTTGACTGGGTTATGATGCAGTCTTGTTTTGGCTTTCATTTCATGCTAGTGTTGGAGAAACAGGAAAAATATGATGGTCACCAGCAGTTCTTTGCAATTGTACAGCTGATAGGAACACGGAAGCAAGCAGAAAACTTTGCTTATCGACTCGAGCTAAATGGGCATAGGCGGCGATTGACTTGGGAAGCAACTCCTCGATCCATTCATGAGGGAATTGCAACAGCCATTATGAATAGTGACTGTCTAGTCTTTGACACCAGCATTGCACAGCTCTTTGCAGAAAATGGCAATTTAGGCATCAATGTAACTATATCCATGTGTTGAAATGGCAATCAAACCTCTTCAGGCCAGTGTTTAAAACCGTTGCATTTAATTTAGCAGAAATAGGGTAACCATCTTTGACTGTCAGACAAATTATTTGGTAGATGGAGGGTAGACATAAATGAAGGTAAATAAAAGGAAAGGCTGTTAAATTACAGGAAGCAGTTGCATGTAGTAACTAATATATTTAAAATAAGTCAACAGTAAACCACTGAAAATATATATACACCCAAAATGGGCATCTTTTGTATTAAGAATTGATTCTACAGGAAATGTTGTAAAATAATTCTAAAAACTTGTTTGTAGATTGATTGTACTGTTGAAAAGGATACTGTTTCGTGTTTTTGTTTGTGTTTTTTTCCTCCCCCTTTGACTGACAAGCCATGTTGAGCGGTCTGGTCTCTGGCCGCTGCTTCCCCTCCTCCTCCCCACCCCCCTTTGTAAGTCACTACATAGTATTGCTGCTGTTTGTGTATATTTTTTGTGTATTTGCTAATTTTTATTAACTTCTAGTTTTTCATTAAATAAATATGACTTTCTTTTCTGTAATTCAGGTTTTTCTCTTTTTTGTATCTTTTTAAAATTAATTACAGGTGTCATCTTTTGATATGCATAATTGCTATGGTAAAACTTATATTTCTGTATGTTTGGTAAATTTTGTCTCTTTCCAGTAGTCAATTCATTGGTGATACTGTTCTTAATTGAGCTATTTGTGAATGTACTGAACTCGAAAGAAGTGCTTATGTTCAAAGATGTGTCAGGAAAGACAGCTCCTTTAAAAACAGGTTTAGATGTTGTTGTACTTTGAGTTATCTTCTAACAAAAACGAACAATTATTAAGAACTTTCCGAATTTAAAACAAAAAAGATTCACATTTCAAATTGAGAGATGCTTAGAAATTTGATTGCATCCTTGTATTTGTTGGTTTGCAGTACAAAGAAAGTATTGTATTACACAGTATTTGTAATTATAAAAGCAGACCATTTGTTTAAGAAAAAAAAGGCAGTCAGAGTGAGATGTTTTCAGTCTTTTTATATTTGTCATTAAAAGATTACCTGGCAAATGAAAAAACACAGCCAACTTCTGCTTTTTGCTTTAGCTCAAAGTTTGACACATTGATGCTCTTGCTGAGTTTCTTGTCTTCATGTCTTTTGGTTGTTACTAAAGTAACTGTCTGGAACTGACTTTTGTATGTCATTTCGGTGACATGATCCACATGACAATGCAGATAAATCTCTTCCAGGTGTGACTGACCAGCTCTAAAGGCTTTGGAAGGATACTGGGCTTTATGCAGCCTGCCTGTATGTGCAAACCTGAACCATGAATGTAAATGGGATTTGTGTTACAGAACAGACACAGACAAGAGCAGGGGCAAAGCTGTTCCATCTTGAGCTCTTGGAAGGAAATCTTTGTCAAACCGAGTGGTAGCAGATGTGTCGGGGAGCTGGCCTGGCTATTAACTACTTTTGTAACACATTAAAATACAGTTTATTTACTGTGCACTGTCTTAACTTTCTTATCAGAAGTTGATCTATTAAGACAACTCTTGTTCTTATTATTTTTGATGCATGATGAGGTAAGTAGTTCTACAGGTAAGGAACATAAAATCCATTGGGTTGGATTAATAAAATACTACAGAAATAGCTTCATGTAGTAAAAGTTTCACTCTGAAAATTTGATATTTAGGCTGTTTGAACTGTGCACAGATGTAATTTAAAAGATATACTGGTACCTTGTGGCAGTAGATAAATGCTTCCAAAACTCCTGCAATCTAGCATTTTTTTCCTTTTGAATATACAGCCAACTGTTTGCAGTTTTCTAAATTCAGTAATTATTCTCACCTAATTAAGCTTGTCTACATTTACCTCCAGTTTGTCTTTAACAGAAAGTTGGCTAAATACCCTTTTTAGAGGAGCCCACATCTCCCTTGCTCCCTGGTGCCTGACTGGCTGGGCTATTCCAGCTCAGGTTTTGTTTAGGGAACAGAGGGGAGAAGCTGTGCGGAGCCTCTGACCCTGCCCTGAGAGGCTGGGGCTGTGTAGGGCTGGTCACTGCTGCTGCTGTTTGGGAGGGTTCAGCTTGGGCTGTGTCCCCAGGAGCACTGTCACCCTTGAACCCTTGTGCTGAGCTGCAGTGATTCCATTGAGGTACAGTGGGCTGAAGGTCAGGGCTGTACTCTGGAAGGGGCCTTCAGGAAGGGCCTTTGCAGTGAGCTGTAGAAGCTGCCTGGTGTGTTCAGACAGGTTGGTTCATGTTTCACAGAGGACAAGATCTGTAGCATAACTACTGTATGCTGACTTACTGTAATGTAAATTAGTATTGCTCCATTTGGTGTTAAATTAATTGTATAAAACCTTTGATATCCATCATCAGATGGAATGATGAAATTTCCCTTCGGCCCAGATCCTCAAAAGTATTAGAAGCTTAATTCAGTGGATCTCCTCTAAAGAGTGTAAGGATCTGGTAAGTCAACTACACTGTTACATGTGAAAAAAGAAACCATACTAGAAATCTGTACAGTTTACTACCTTGTCTAAAATAAACGCTGTATTAAAGCCTGGCATTGTCTTAACATTAGCTGTTTATTTTAGAAAGTGCTATTTTACTTTGCTGTATTGGGAAGGAGTATTCAATTTGTCTCTAAAAGATGAAATGCAGTAGATCTTGCATTTGTCTGCTAGCACTACCTCTGTGGTTTTTCATTGCCCTTTAAAAAAAAAGGCCTTAAAATGTTTGACAAATGTGGATGTAAATATTTTGGTTCTGTTGTGACAGTTCCTGCTAGCTCTTGTTTGCAGTAGTGCTTTGAAATTAAAGCAGGTGAATGGTTTTGTATTGCTGCCTGTCCTGTTGTTTTATCCAGTCCTTTCCAAGCTGCTGTGATTAAAGCAGGAATTGCACATGTGAGAGAGTTACTCTCTGTAGCAGTTTAGAGTGTTGATGGAAAGGAGCTACCACTGCTTTTACCTTTGATAAGCTTCAGCTGTCTTTGGGTATTTTTCTGAGGGACACAATTTAATCTCAGGTCCATGTAGCTGTTAGTTCCTTGGCAGATGATCCGCAGTGTATCGACAACCCTTCCCAAGTTCTGTACTGCTCTGGCTCACTGCTGCACAGGATTAGTCTGCTCAGTGAAAGCAAGACAAAAGGCACCAGTGTGTGGCTCTAGTGTCTGCTTTAGTGGGTGATGCTTATGTTTTGTTCAAAGAAAATCTCAACACAGTAACAGAACCTCCTCAGCTCTGGCAGCAGGGACAGGAAAGGCTGGCAGTAAATGCCTGGCAGTATCTTCAGAATGGCATTAAACCTCCTCACCTTCAGGTGGAGTCCACGGGGCCAAGACTTATGAATTGGAGTGATGTGTCAGACAGAAAGTCATCCTTTAACTTTTCTGGGGAGCAGCTCCCTCCTTTGCTGTGGTGGAAACTTTTTTTTGGTGGGCTTTATTCTCTTTTAAAAAAATGCAGATTTGTTTTGTCCATGTGTAAACAGAGTGTGCTGGAATTCCAAGCATGTCAGTGCTCTCACAGCACAGGGCAGTGCAGGATTGTTTCTCCGTCTGTTTGGAAAACGATTTTTCCCTCCTGCTTTGATCAAAAGCAAGGCAGCAGCACAGAGTTACCAGGCTGGGGTTTTACCCAGGGGGAAGCTTCTTTGCACTTCTTCCCTGCATGTTTCTCTTGAGGCAGAACTTGTTTAGAGACTGGGGCTCTTGTCCATAGTCTCAGAACTTGGCTTGTGAGTGACTTAAGAGTAGAGCTTTTACAATATTGACACAAAAGCCAGTTGTATTTTCACCATTTTATTAGATTAAGTCTTCTGTCAAAGTTGTAAAATCTTTTGTAAAACAGGTGTTGAAATTCCCACTGAATTGATTACTATCAGTGTTGCTATGTTCCAGGAAAATCAGCTTTGTTATCTATGGAAATGAAAGCAAAGCAAAGTTTTACTTTTGATTTATAGGCAGCTTCTAGAACAGGCTGTTGTCACTGGTACAGTTTGTTTTTCATAAGCACTTTGGAACCAGTGAACAAGAGAAGGATGTAACAACATCCAGGATTTGCTTGTGGGGCTGACCCTGGAATAAACAATGCCAAAGGCCCAGATCACACACTGAAGTGCTGTTCTCACTGAGGTACAGGGGGAGATAAGAGACAAGGCCATCAAAGGACAGGGAGGTTGCCAGACTTCTTGAACCTTATAAATTATAATTTAGAATTTTCTTGGCATTGCTTAAATTGATTTAATTTCCATAGGTCAACCTCCAAGCCCAGGCATCCAAGCACAGGACTCAAGTCAGTTTGTAGTGGGTAAGAATGAAGGCTGTGCACTATGTCCCTCCAAAGTATTACTGAGTTTTTTCGTTAAGGCTTCAAGCATGCTCCATCCCCCCCTGCTGCTGCAGGGACAGCTGTGCAGCTGTGAACTGATGTGTTCTCTCCCTTTGTACACGATTCCTACATTTCAGTTCTTCTGGCATTGCTTCCTGGGTTTGAAAAACAGTGCCTGTAGTGGCCTTGCTACAAACTAGAAGCAAGTGCTGAAAGAACTTAGTAACTTCATTTAGACCATAGTGCTTCTCTTCAGATCCCCTAAGTGTATTTTTTTAGATTTCAAAAACCTTATTTTGCCCAATACTGCTGTTCCTTAGCACATTATTATTCATTATTATTACAGATATTTTGTAAATAAACTTGCACTAAATCAGTTTACTTTTTGCAACACCCCCACCTATGAGCCTTTCCTGCTGCAAGTTACTCCCTCTTTAAGGTTGCGACCAGTTGCTGCCATGTACATAATGTACACTGGTGCCAGACAGGCTAAGGAGTTCTTTCTCATGCTTGACTAGATCAGGAAATGACATTCAAGATTCTTTACTGACAAAAAGCCGCAAAGGCCCTTAAAATGCAGTTTCAGGTTCTTAACTGCTGCAGCAACACCTTCCCTTTGATGGCACTGAGAGTCCATTAACCAATCCCATTTAGCTCATAGTGGTACCTGATACCTAACTGTAGCTGAAAGAGATCAAGAACTATGGAATTTGAGAGAGAGGGAACCTGGGCCTGTCTGCCTAAAGTTTGCTATTCAGATGCTCAAGCCTGCCTTTTACTGCAAAGCCGCCGTCGAAGGCTGCGTTCAGCACCTCGTCCAGGCAGCCGGCCAGCACGAAGGTCAGCTCCTGGCGCACGTGCACTGCAATCTCTTCAAGATCCTTCTCGTTCCTTTGAGGAATGATAATTCTCTTCAGTCCAGCACGATGTGCTGCCAGCACTTTGTCTTTAATTCCCCCAACCTAAGAAGGAGAAGAAATAACATACATAAAAACAATGAACTAATCTAATAAAGTAATTATTGTAACATCACATCAGGAGTTAAATTTTGATGAAAGGTTCTGCCTCCCTCAGTCATTTAAGAAAGCAATTAAAAATGCAGTCAGCTGTAGCTCATTACATGCTTAATGAGGGAAATACATTAATATGCTACAGTATTCTTTCTGTAACAGCTAATAAGAGAAAAATAAATCTAGGAGTGCAGGTACGAGAGAATCAATAGTGGAGAAGTCATTGCTTTTTAGGAATTCTTTTAACAAAAGTGGCCACTCCATTTTTTTTATATGATGTGCTGAAATCCTGCATCTTGATTAGAACAGAAGATTTGTCAGATAAAGGCAGTGTTAGATTTCAGGGAAAAAGAGTCCTAAGGAAGCAATGTCCCATAAAAATAACTTGAGCTGTACAACAGAAAATGTGCAGGAAAGCAAACCAGTGTTAAGGAGCGGAGTGATGCTTTGTGCTACACCAGCCACTGCTCCACTGAGCCTCCTGGTTGAGTTGCTAATGAAATGTAAACAGGGGGGTTAAGTAAACTTTTGTTAGAGTTGTAGCTTCTTTCCCCTACCTCCTTTCTATTCCTAAGGACCATTTCAGAGCAGAAACTTGTAATTTTACACTGCTTTAGAGGAGAGGAAGGCCCTGTATTACAGCACACCTCAGGCCAACCTCAGGCTGCTGTGACACAGGGCAGGAGAGCACTGTGATCCCCATGGGTCTGGGCAGCGCTGCACACTCAGCAGCAGGGGCAGCCTCTGGCACACTCCTGGAAATTCAGTAACTGATAACAGCACAATTCCAGACTACCTTAGGGCAGGAGGAGAACATGGTTTAATATTTACAGGTACCCTATCTGTGCATGCACCTTCAGCAGCAGGCACGCTGTGGTCAGTGCTGGGGCAGTAAGGACAGTCTAGCTGCAGGGCTAAGCTGGCTTGCATCAGTTACTTCAGGGTGCTCCAGAACCCTGGACAATGGCCTGTTGTGTCAGGCTCACTGCCCCCAGAGCCTCTCAGGCCCCTTCTTACCATGGCATCTCCCCTGCAGGAAACAAAATCCTGTCCCTGATTTCCATCCTCATCCTCCTTCTGTCCATCATTTGGTATGAGATGGTAATTCCCATATTGGCTTCAGCACCTGTGCCAGGCTCCACTGACACTTTAAACTAAACTCTGTTTGAAAACCTTCTTTGCCCTCATGCTTTGACAAAGCTTTATGGAAGCCCCATTTGGCTGAGCTATATACAAAGGACATTTAAGAGAAACGTTGAAGTAGATTCAGGAATAATCTGTGTGCGGTAACCGTGAGAGCTTTAAGACACAACTTTTCCAAGACACCAGAGGGTAGTTCTGTAGCAACAGTCTGAGGAAGCACATTTAGAAATTGCAGTACAGACTTCAGAGCCATCTTGCATTTTAAGACTTAGAGGTTTCCTTTCCAATTAGACATTTTCATGTATTTTCCCAAAAAGCCTCATCAAGGCTGGCTTTAGCTTGAAAGCCAAAGCAGAGGACTGGGGCAGTCCTGCAGCAGCCAGGCCTCCACTGCCCTTTTCCAACTGCAGCAGCAGCCTGCATTAGTGCTAAGGAATGATCCAGCAAGACTCTGGTTTTCTAAGTGGCTATTAACAGATTTTATATCTAAAATAGAGATTAATTAATACAATTTAACTCTTTTCTCAAATGATGCTTACTGGAAGAACAAGGCCTCTAAGTGTAATTTCTCCTGTCATGGCTACATCTGAGCACACCAGCCGCCCACTGAAGAGTGAAGCAAGACAGGTTACTATGGTAACACCAGCAGATGGTCCATCTTTTGTGACAGCTCCAGCTGGGAAGTGCAGATGGATGTCAGTGTTGTCAAGGAGATCAAAACTTCCACAAGCTTAAGGAAAAAAAGAATAGTTTGAATGTTAAAAATCTAAACCCATTTTGTTCCCGGTCTTTATTCTAAAAGCCCACCAAGAACTAAAAGCCTTGGCACTATTTATTAACAGTAGGCTGAAAAAAAACAACACAATATTGCAGAGGCCCTAGGAAAAAAAACAACTAAGAGCAAACCCAATGAGCTTTCCTACATCCATATTCCTAGAAAAAAAGTGTAACACGATAATGAATAAGTTTGGTATTTGCATGTGTTGGGAAATTCAGAGTAGGGATTAATGTAGAAACCAAGGAATTTCTACATAGAATTTTTATGTCCCAAACCATCACTGTCAATGCTCAGAGAACACTCCACAGAAAGCCACAATTTATGACCTTTCACCTGTAATGGAGTACATGGAGTGTAAACAGGAGAGGTAAACATGCACACAGGTAATGCCTGCAGCATTTCATACATTACTTTCATTGTGGTTTTTAACCTATCTAAACTTCCACAAATAGTGACAGATAACTGGTCAGTTATTTGTCTGATCAGCAGATGATCAATCTAGAAAGCACATTTCCACAAGTCCTGGGAGGTTCAAACAAAACGAGTTAAAATGTTCTTGTCCAGAGTCCTATTGCACTGCAATTCCACAGCTGCCATACAGAGCCAACATTCTCAAAATACTAAACATTATTACAAAAACCTTTTAACAGAAAACTACAGACTTCCCTATCTGTCCCCATCATGAAAGTACTGCTGGAAAGCTTGAGCGTAAAAATGAGTCAGAGGCAGTGTCTGCCACAACCAAGGAGAAGCACCTTGGCACTGAAGCTGTCCACAACCTTCCAGGCCACGGCAGGGAGACAACTCGTGTTCTGCCAGGCCACAACCACCTTGGCTTGGCAGCAGCTGGGAAAGAACTACACAAAGGCACTCTGGAGCTGATCTCATCCTCACTGCAGCACCGATGGCTGAAACCCTTTCTCTGTTAATGCGATCCTTAAGCCATTTCCCCAGTGAGTAACCGGCCCCGTTACTCAGCAGTGTTACAAAGTGCCCAAGTGCTACCCCCGAGCTACAGGGCTGCGACTGCCCTGCAGGGGCCCTGCTGCCCCACCGTTGGTCAGCTGGTATCTCTTGGCGTTGCTGCGCAGCCAGCTGATGGCCAGGTGAGCCGACTCCTTCATGACATCCCCCAGCTGCCCCGTCAGGGTGAGCTGGCCCTCGCCGTCCATCTGGCTCGCTTCCACAAACATGATCTCGCCTCCCAGGGGGGTCCAGGCCAGACCTATGGCCACTCCTGGCTGGCTGAGGCGCTCAGACACCTGAAGGGAAACACGGGACGTGGTTTAGGAAGCAGCCGTAAAAAAAGACATCGCAAAAACAATTCCATAGTTGGCTTTGAAACAACTGCACCCATTAAAACATAAAAGTTAAGCCAAGTGTCTGATCTCTTATTTTTCAATTTATTATTTAATGCAGCAGTAGTTCTGGATATTGTAAACACTAATTACACAACAGAACCTGTATGTGGCAGCTTAGCTTAAGGCCATGGCAAACATCTGGGTGTGTCATTCTTGAGACCTTCCCTGCCCCCAAAAGCACTGTAAGAATCTTTTTCTTCAAAGGACCAAGTATTCAGTCAATCCTGACCGAATGTTTTATGTGAATTAACCCATCTGCTGCGTTGTGTCTGCCCTGACTGTAGCTCTGGTGACAAAGCCAGTTCTGCTTCTCAAACTTCCCTAAAAGCCTTTTTAAAGGTGGTGGCACTGCCTGAGCTATGGCCAGACAATCCCCCGAGATGTTGTTCCCTGCAGACATTTACAAACACTTTGGGACAGCAAAAACATGAATGTGTACCCAGGCCAGGCAGAGGGGGCACCTGGCAGAGCCCCACTAGGAATTACAAGCAGCCAAGCAATCAGCACCTCCACTGGCAGCTAAAGCCAAGGCAGCCACCCAGCCCTAGCTCCTGTTTCTCCTGGGGCTCTCCCTTACCTGGGCACTGGCATCAACATCCTGCTCTTTGCTTTCATTAGCATGACTTAGCTAAGAAGGCTCTTTCTTTCTCTAGCATTTAAGAAAATTGCACAGAATAGTGTGTTTCACTTTTAAGGTATCAAAATACCGCATCAAGCATTTTCATTTTTGCTAACATCAGTTTCTATATTCATTCCCTCTGTCTTATTAGTTACAGTGATTATTTTAGTAACTGCTTAGTAACTCAGGTCAACAAAGTCAGTTCATCCTGGTCACACTGAAATCCAACAACACTGGAACATTCCCCTTTGCACTGGAGACAATGGTGTTTTGGCAAACCACCATGGTTTCAAACACTTCAGGTGCAATGAACAAAATCAGCTGCCCACACCCTCTCTCAGCCCTAAGCAGCCATCAACAATTTTTGTGGACTGGACTCTGGATCAATTGAAAACAGTTAAGAGACTGTTTGAGAGCTTAGGGGCAGAAAACAGCAAATGGGACAACAAATCAAAACCCAAATAGTTCTAAAGACACATCACTTAGCACAAGGTCCCTCCTCTATCCTCAGACTAGGCAGGTACCTCCTCCTCCCTTCACAAGTCAGTTGAGACCTGGTAAGAGAAACTGGCTGTGCAGTAGGTGGTCATCACCTTAGGACCATTGTTCCTTGCATTAACTGGTACCTCCAAAGCAACCTCTCCTGCTGTACCACCCCTGCTGCAACCCCCTCAGCTGAGCCTGTACTGAGGCCTGGTGACAGTCAAACATGGCAAATGCCCTGGCAGCTTTGAGATCTGGCTACAGAAAAGCCCCTTGAAAACCCCTAAACACACCTGGAGCCACACAACCCCGAACACTCAGAGGAAAGCACATTGTACTGCATTTTGGACACCTATAAAGTGTTACAGGGAGCTCCACAAGACTGAATCACTCCTGGCACCTCTGACTAATTTCTTCTAACCAAAAGTCAGATGAATTTAAATTAGAATAAGTCCTGTCTTGCACTTTCTAAACACCTTCAATTAAAAATGACCATTCGAATCAGGTGATGACTGGTCATGTCTGTTAGATGATGAAGGTGCCACTGACCCACATGGAGTCTTGGGGTTTGAAAATTTTTGTAGAGGAGACCAACCCAGCTGTGATTTAGCTGTACCCTGAGTACATGAACATCCTGTCAGATGCATTTTAGCTGCCTGGACACTGCAAAACTGAAGTCTTAACATTCAGCACAGTCACTGATTTAAAAATATTTCAGGTTATCATCTGCAGTTTTGGAGCTACACTAAACCAGTGTGATGGACAAAAAGCTGTTAAGACCCTGATTCACAATGGGAAGATGAGAACCAGTTCAGTCACCTGCTGGCCTTTAGCGTGATTGTTTTCCTTCCACAGGTTCTCCCAGCCTGACTGTACAAACCTTTTTTTCTACTCTTCTGATTCATTTCATGGCAAATCACTGCTGGCAAAGCACATTAACAGTGGCTTCCCTCTGAGGGAGGAGGATTTCCCAGAAATATCACCACAAGACCGATAGTTCTTAGATAAAAATGCCAATCTAAACCTGTGCTTTGGATAGGTTTTGCTTCCAAAAGACACCCTAATTTCTTCCCTAATTAGAATTGTGCATGTCCAATGAAACAGAGCCATTGTTTCATGGAATCTGCACTTTCATTTCCTAGAATAGGCAATTTCACTGACCTACAGCTTCCGTCCCTTCAACTTCACTCAAACTATGAGGATACAAACTAATCCTGATGGGCCTTCCTGTGGTGCCTATAATGTTTTGTTACTTGAGCAGAATTAAGGGTTGGAAAAAAAAAAAAAAAGCTAAAAAACCCCCTAAAACCCAAACTAAAATAAAAATAGTCCATTATAAACCCACCGGGTATGACAGGAACCCTTTTCTCCAAAAGTGTGCTGTGCTGAAGTATTTCATTAAATCTTTTACACTTTAAACTTTTCAAAGCCTCACAGTGTGATTTATTCCAACATTTGTTCTGTAGGGAGACACATAAGATTATTTATTTGTGATAAATGAATTAATCCAGCAAGTAGGAGCTGATTATTCTGTCATGTCTTCCTGCTGGGAGACCTGTGCAGACAATGCACTGGAAAGGTGAAAGATGAATCCCTGTGTAAGGAATTCCCTGAAGGACAACAGATCAATTAAGTCACGTCATGTTTTCAGTTCCATTTGCTCAGTCTCACGCAGGTACTGACACAGTGGCTGCCTCCTCTGTGTCTTTGTTTCAGCTACTGATAAATGGCAAAATGCAGGCCCAGGCTGAAGCTCTCAGGCCAGATACAGAGAGGAGACACAGCCTGCGACTACAGACCAGCAACCCACAGCAGCCAGGCTAAGACACTGCCAGACACAGGAACTGTGCTGCTTGAAAGAATCTTGGGGGAACTTGAGAAAATTCTAAGGAATTACAGGTTAGTTGGGAAAATTCCTTAAAACAGGAGTTCTATTGTTATCTGAGCAATTTGCATGGAAAAAACGAAGTGTGTACTGAAAAACAGTCACTCATTAATAAATACAGCAACTAGTACCTGAAAAGAAACCCTGAGCTGCTTGGGGAATTGATCTGTGTGGATTCATCTCTACTTCTTTATGCACTAAATTTGCCTTCTAAACAAAGAAATGTTAAGAAAACCTTTTGATACAGAAGTCACAAGCTTCCATCAGTTTTACTGCTGTTTACCCAGGCCAGCAGATCCAGGAAATGCTTACCTGCAAATTTATGGCATCTATTGTGGACCCCACAACAAATAAACAAAAAACCCACAAATGAAAATCCCCACCCAGCACTCCTGTATTTGTATACTTGAAATTAAGAACCACACTTTAAAAATTTGACTTGCACTACTTAATCGGTAGAAAAAAGACAAAATAGCAAAAATTATTTTCCAACACAGCCACACTACCTAATTTAAATGAGTAATAACTCCAGGAACAAAACTGAAACCAGGCAGAACACCTAAGAAAAGTCCCATATTAGCATTGAATTTTTAAATTTATGTGATCTTACTGTTTGGTATAGTGGCTTCTGAGAGTTGGAAAAACCTAATCTAAGTTGCTGACAATTAAGTCATTTGCCTAAATAGCAAACTCTTCTAATTTCTGAAAGTAAACAGAAATAAATCACCAAAGAACTCATGTGAATAAATTCAGCCCAGAGTCACCAGGCACTGGCCTGTTAGTCATTTATCTTCCTTGCCTCCCATGCCTCCTCCCACTTTTCCCATCACCATCCCCCGTCACAATCAGCAGCAACTGCTTCCTTTCACTTTGTTTCCTCATTTCTGTCTCTTCCTTAAGAATCTCTTCCATGATAAAAATCTTCATATCCGAAAGCCTCAGCTCAGGTCTAGAAACTGACTCATTCTTTAACAATCATCCATTTTCTCCTTCTTCCCCCATACATCTTGTCCCCTTTTTGTTCTCCAAATCCCACTGGAAGTCTGGTCCTCTGATTTAGGAGCAAAGAATTTTAAGAGGAAAGTTCTCCGGAACAGAGCACAGCTGCAATGTCACTGATGAAATGAGAATCCCAAACTAACAAACTACTTTAACTGATGGCATTTCCATAGAATGGAGCAAAATACAGAGGGGGGAAAGCAAAAAATCTGAAATATGCCTACTGAGGAACAGAGCTGGAGGTGCCTGACTGATCATAAAGCTAAGAGTCACATTAACCTAAAGAATGTCTGAGAACTTCTGGTGCAAACTGAAGTGGTTTTCATACTCAAAAATGCTGCCTGGCTTTAAGGAGGTATGTGGGACAATCCTAAGCACAGCTGCTGCAGAGACAGGATTCCTGGGTTCTACTTTTGGCTGCTTTCCCAAGACCACCAAACACCTCCCAAACAAAAGCAAAGTTGTTTCAAACTGAAAAAACACCACCACATTCTTAAGCACTGCTGCAGGAACCTTTGCTAACAGAAAAGTCAGGGCACTAAGTTATTTGTGTACCCTGATTAAAAGGAAATAAAAACTTTAGGTGAAATCACACTTTGTGGAACACAAAGGAACAGAGTGCTGTTATTAACACATTTTAAAGTTGTTAACATTGTATAGACTCAGTCAACAGCAATAATCATAGCAGCCAGAAACAGCAGTCAAGCAGAAACAAATGAGGACGTTACCTCCATGTCATACATGGGTGGCCCCAGAATATCTTTCAGAGCATGGAAATCAATTAAAATCGGCATTTCAGGTGGCAGAGCCAGGTCAGCTGTGTCACTGATGGATTCTGGTTTGGCATCTTCTGTGATGTGTTCTTTGCAATCTAAGGGAAGAAAGTCTAATTTAGGATTTGTAACAGTCTTTCCTAGACAGAGGAATTTTTAAAAAATCGTGACAGAGAAAAATAAAATATGCAAAGAAATGCTCAGAAAGTTGAGGAAAATGTGCTCAAACCATCTTTCACAAAAATCTTGTCAAATTAAAGATAATATGGCATGAAATTTAATTATTAAGCCTAAATATGTTCTAACTGTTCATGAAAGATAAAATTGTATCTAGAGCACCAACAGAGACACAACTTATCAGCTTAAGTGCATTTTAAACTAATTCAAAGAGCAAAACACATTAGGCTCATTTGAGACTGCACTTTTCACCAGATTTGTGCAGAAAACCAGTATTTCACAGAATCAGAACAGTTTGGGCTGTAAAGGACCTTAAATATGATCTTGCTTTAAGGTCTTACAGGGACACCTTCCACTATCCCAGGTTGCTCCAGGCCCCGTCCAACCTGGTCTTGAACAGTTTCAAGGAACAGAGCAGCCACAGCTTCTCTGGGAACCTGGGCCAGGGGCCTCGCCACGCTCCCAGGGAAGGATTTATTCCTGCAGGGGGAATCCTGTGCAATGTACTGTTAACAGAGGACATGGAGCTGAGCAGGGCAATTCTGCCAGTGCAGCAACTCCTGTTCTTTTTACGTGTGTTTACAACTGTGCCCTGGCACAGAGGCCACCTCTAGTGCTGCCCTTGAAGCACAGACTCTGATGTGACACTTTTCATGTTGCTTTTTGTCTCCTATGACTTTGATGGCTTTACTCAGTCACAGAAGGGTTTGAGATGGAAGGGACCCTTAAAAATCATCCAGTCCAACCCCCCATCACAGGCAGGGGCACCTTCCACCTGCTCAGGCTGCTTAACTCACAAAGTGACTCCTGTCTATTCAAAAGCCAGCTCAGAACACAACACCTACAGGCCGTGTTCAGTGGAAAAACCTCAAACAATCCCAGTGTAACAATCTGTGGCTTTTGTCTTGAAATACTACACACACACAGAGGGCTCTGTTCTTTTCTTTGTTGAATGAGATATTGCAAAGGTGTCATGCTCAATAACCAGTAGCAGCAAAAAATTCCTCCAAGGTCCAATTATCAGGCATTTTCAGAGATACCTACAGTTATGATATGCTCTTCAGGAAGGGCTACCAACCTCCAGCAGCCTGACACTTTTGAATGCAATATACTCAAGCGTCTCCTAGGAGGAACCACACAATTAAAGCAATAGTTATGGGTTCAGAAGTGGGCTCTTCCTTCACTTAGAGCATGATTGGATTTCTTACCTGTACAATGGCTATCTTAGCAGAATTGCCTTCAAATTCTGTTTTCTCTTTCTATACAGAAGTGAACTGTAATGGGAACCATGTCAGTGTCAAAGTCTCAAACCCAGCCTGCACAGGAGCAAGGTTTGCATGACTCAGCTCAAGAACCTGCACATCGCTTGCAGGGGCTGGCACTGCACCTTTACCAAGGGACTGGGAGCAGAGGGACAATGCAAGCAGGGAATCATTTCCCCACAGAATCTGACCAAGGTGCAAGAGGCTTATCAGCATTTCTCAAGAGCCCTAAGCAGAGTTTCAGTGAAACATGTATCAGAAATGAAGGCCACTTGGACAATCCAGCTGTTTCTAAGGCCCTGTGGCAGTTTCAGGGCAGTGCCTCCCTGCCCAGGGGCTGCCCTGCTGCACACACAGAGTGAAGACATTTCTTCCCACCCCAAACACTAGCCTTACACACATCTGAAATCTGTATCACACAGGAATGTACACCGAGCTTCAAGACTCCTGCACCATGTTTTGGACCCAAATATGGGTTGCTTACTTTCCTTGAATTCTTTCCAATTGCAGTTTGCAAAGAAACTTTCTGGGTCATCCTTTACACATCAATGCATGCACAGTAACTGAAAATCCAGGTGTTTAAACAGAAAAACACAAAACATTGATCTAATCTATTTACTATAATGTGAACAGGTGGTCAGTGGTGCAAAAGTAATTCTCAGAATGGATGAATGAGGAAATCTCCTTTCACAAGATACAAACTATCCTGTTATTAATCCTGATACATAAAAGCCTTTTAACAGATAATTTTGTGACAGTGCAATTCTCACTAATGCCTTAGTAGAGTACCAAGGAAAACATTCTACATCACTATTAACATGACTGAAGCAACTCAGCTTTTATTCAGAACTCCAGTCTGATAGTCTTTATCCAACAGCCACTAATCTTTCCATTGTACAACTCACTGCTCCATGGCTAAATCCCATTCCCTTACTGTAAACACTGCCTTAGTCAGATGCCTCCTGTTCCAGCATGCCTCTCTGTTTTTGTTAAACTACTATTTTTGTACATAATAAATTCAAAGACATAAATACTGGCAAGTCTAGGAAATACAACCCTGCATGCTATTCTTGCAATTCAGACTGCAATTTCAACATTATTTGATAATCTGAGATGCAATTCATATTTCCAAACAAAACTGAGTTTAAAACCAGCTGCTTTTGTTCTATTCCAAGATTTTACTGCCTAACAAACAAAAACATATTTATTATACCTAACTGCATACAGCTGAAGAGACAAACTCCTCATATACAAATCAGGGAAAATGTGAGGACAGCTGGCCTATTAAAAAAATCAGAAACTCTTTTATTTGAGTTTATCTAAGCCAACGAGTAGATCCCATTTTATAATCTGTAACAGTAACAAACTCCAAACTTTTTCTAAAAATGTTAAACTAAACCCTGGCATTATCTAATTTTCTATAAAAGCATAAAGTGATGTCCCAAAATATAGGTACAAACACTTTTTCTTTGACAGAAAAAGCCACCTTTGTTTATCATCTTTAAACAAGATTCATAAGTAATTAAGATTTCCACTGACAATGACAAATGCGTGTTCTCTACCTACCCCAGAATAACAGCCATAAACCACAGTTCAAGCTAAATGACACATTTATCTAAAAGAAGACAGTTAAATTCAAGTTTCCAGAAACAGAACTTCTGGTTAGGACAGCAGCTTAAGCACCTTACAGTTTGAGATAAGTTGGCAAAATAAACTAAAAGGTCAAAAAGTGCCCTTAGCAGAGCTCCAAACAGCCCTAGAGGAACCACCTGCTATTACATGTCTACTGACACAAAAGCAGCACCGTTATTGAATTAACATTCAAAAATTGTAATAGTAAAAATAAACAACACATAGCCCTCCCCAAGTAACCAAAAATAAGTTCAAAAAACAACCAACCAAAAAAAGATTGTGTTTGCAAAATTTTCCAAGCAGAATCTGCAGCTACTCAAAGATCACAATGTTCCTCAGGAATCTGCCTTTGCAAGTTCCCAAAATAAAACAAAGTCTCACATGTAAATACTGGATTTTAAAGAAAATGGACTCCTAAGAAAACATACTGACAATGAACTATTAAATATCATTAAAGATTTAATCTTAATAGACATTTAATGGCACAAAGGTTTAAAAAATTAAGACTGCTTTCTTCTAGAGATGTAATGGAAATGAGAGAATACAAAAGCCTAAAACTTCCTCAACATGTAGCAATTTCTCATCTCCTCATAAAACATTTAAATTAAGCACTAGCAACACAAGTCTTAAACCCAAAGATTTCTAGCCATACTTACTGACCAAGTTAGAAAAATAAAAGTTTAACATTTTTAAGCAGTTTTTAACATAACACATCCTGATTTGCTGAGTTGTTATGAAGAAGCATGAAAAAGAGCATCAGCGTGACAGAAAAGGTTTCAGGTTTGTGGGCAAATTAAAGGGAAAAGAACATGTACTTTCTTTCTCATCTGACTTAGCAGTAGATGCTTCAGCACACAACAGACAGACTGTGAATTCTTTTAGCCCCTCCAAACTCAAAAACCTCCCAAAAGTGCATTTAGATAGAAAAGGATGGGATTGCCCTTGCTGACAACAATTCACATTCAAAGCCAGCCATAACATGACACTGTACCCTAAAAACAACATTTCACTGTCAAACTTAAATCTTACGCACCAAACTTTTAGGAAGTGTTACTTCCACAAGATTTTCTTTAGGAAGGAAAAAATTTCCTGGGACCCTAATCCTATTTACACTTACTTATATGCTCAAATTTAATGCTATGTGCATTTCTCCCCACAGCATCAGAAAAGTTCTCTTTCCACAAAATTATTATATTCCATCATGTATGATCTACAAAAACAATGTGCACTTGAAGCACTTGAATTTGAGGTGTTCTTGCAGGAATATTTAGATAAATTAACATGGTAAAAAAATAACACTTTAAAAATTAATTTGTATATTAACCCAACTTCTCAGAACATTTATGCCTTTTTGACCAGCTACAGAGAAGTCATTCCAAGCAATTTTCAGACAGGGCCCACACTACAGTCTGCAGAGCTGGGAAGCTCTCTAAGGTCAGCAGAGCCGAGCTCAGACCTGAGTACCTGCAGCCACATCACCCTGGGACTGATGCTCAACACATTTCATGTATCAGCTCACATTAACAAGTGCAGTAAAACTTGCATCTGATTTAAAACCAAATGTTTCATCCACAATTCGTGACCTGTATTGCTGGGTTATGGAAATATTTAAGTATGTGCAAAGCCTTGGTTTCCACATAAATAAAATCCTCATTTCATCACTTTTAGTTATGAAATATTACCTGTCCTGAATCTTCCTTCGGGTCTGAATTACAGAAACTGTTTTTCACTCTGGGTTTCAACTGTTGTATCATTATATGATGCCTTAGTGCACAGTTGCTGCATTGTATTCTCAAGGCAGTTGCACTAAAATAGGAAGGAGCGTTTCACATATTTTTCTGACTGATAGAATTTCCTCTAATTGTCAAAAAACTCGAGGAGTGTCTCATAAATCTTAGATAGTGTTTCAGTGAAATATCAGATAGCATTACTGTACATAGGGATGACTCCCCAGAGAGCTCTGAAAATGACTGCATTTGCCTCTGCTGAAGTTCCCTATGCAAAGTCAAAAACTGACACAAACCAACACTACTGCACTCACCAACTTCTCCAGAAAGCTCAGAAGGCAGAGGAGCAAGGAAGGCACCACAAAGATGCCAGTGCATTTCAGTGGTGCAATTGTGGGAAGTGCTAAACCCAGCCAGAGAGTGAATCTCCAGCTCTGCAAGGGGCAATACCCTCCCTTCCTAGAGCCCACTGCCAAACAGTGTCAAAAGCCTGATCTTTACAAAGCCTTGAAAACAGGTGCTCCCCTTGGAGTTAATAATCTGATTTAATCAATGCAATGGTGGAAATTCTGTGATTCTACCACCTAGTGTCCTTAACTTTTTACTACAACCCATCAGCCAGAATGCATTCAGCTGAATAAACTCAACAGGCACCATGGTACTATTTGGCTATACTATGAATCAGGTATAAATTATGCTTTAGCAAGTAAGGCAAGCCTGCAGTCTGCCCTCTCCTTCACAACTCAAAGCATACCAATGTGGAGTCTCAATCTCACATCAGCAACACAAATGTGGAAAGCAAAAATGAATTCTACATATTTTTCATAGATAAAGAAAAAAAATTCAAGAAATCATTCTAAATGAAACTGTTAAGGGATGACAACTTGATTAACTGATCTTCCAGAGTCATTCATTATATTACATAAATAAAATTCATTAAATTAAATAAAAATTAATCATCATGATGCATAACTGCATAAATCTCCACTAATCAGCAGGAGAGAAAAATGCCAAAGAAATCAATTCAGGCTACAAATCCCATTATTTGCATCAACTTGCAAGTATCTGGAGATATTTACAAGCTTTGTTTTGAACACTTCGCTGTTTTCAACAGACAGAATGAAAATAAAAATGTTTTTTAAAAGGCTCCTACTCTCATACACTCCCAGCAAATGACAGACTGCTAAAAACACACAAGGTGCAAGCACAGTATCAGTACAAAATAAAACACACTTTGCAGACTGCACCATTGTGTACAAGTCTTCATAACAGCAAAGTTTAACTGTAGAGACACCTGTCCCTCAGACTCCCTTTTATTACTACAGCTTTTTCTTATGGACAGTTTTCACTCCAGAAGTACAAAGGCAGCTCTTTACAGCCCATGTCCAAACTGGGTCAACCAAAAATGCCAGCATTTTGCACCCTTTTGAAGCACTTGGCTGCTATTTTCACTTAGTTTTGGTAAGTTGCAAGCCCAGTACTAATTTTAACAGTGTATAATTTTAACAGTGTAAATACCTAAGTTGCAAGCACAGTGCTAATTTTAACACGGTAAATAACTCTCTCACTGGACTGAGATGTCTAATACAGTTCCTTTTTGTTACTTGCCTTAATAATAAAGTGTTTCTTCTTACAGTGCCATGAGTTGTGCTCTGAACCTAGCTCTCATTTATTTTGTCAGAATGCTTGAAGAGCAGAATGATATCTCTTTTTATTCAGCAATTGCATTAGACCTCTGGAACACATTTTAGACACAGCTACCTACTTTTAAAATATGACTTGTCAAAATTACTAGCCAAAAGGTGCAGTAGTCAGGACACCTCATACTGCCTGGTGCTGGTGAGCTGGGCCAGCAAAGCCCAAAGGCTCAGCAGTCACATTCACAACGAGACCACAGAAGCATCAACAAGTCAGTGTCTGACTTCACAAAGTCCATCAGAGCAGAGAAGGTAGAGAGCCCACATCTAATGCAAAACCAATGCATTGGTAAATGTGTCTTAAAACCTCTGCCTTTTAATGTAAAATGGACGATTGTAAATGGATGATTTAAATTGCAGGACCCTTCGTGGATTCAGTCACTGCTACTGTGAGAGATAACTGACTTTAAGCTAAACTTTCAGAGAAAACCAAGCTGAGCCTGATTAAGCAAACACAGCCAAATTAAACCTTCTGATACTGCAGTTTTCACAGACATTACGATGATCTTAGAAAATTCAACAAGAAGATTTAATTTTCAGAAACAAAATACTGAGCTAGGGAAAAAAGGCAAGGTAAAGCTGAAAGACTGTCAAGAAACAAATGCTCAGGGACAGATTATGCAAGTTTTTACTGTGGATAAAAGTAAAACTCTTCTTCAAACACCCTTCTAATTATTGCCACTGCTTGTAAAAATATCCCTTATATTTCCTCCCCTGGGATTTACTCTCTGAAAGGGCGGGCACTGGTCAGACCTGTTTGCTGCCTTATTTAAAAGGAACAGATAAATGAGTCTCCTCATTTGTCCTCCTTCAATCCAGACCAGATCTATTGCAGATGTACAGATGTTAGAACCTAAAGGTTTTTTCCACATCAACTCAATTGTGGAATATTTCAGAACACCAAACCAACCAGAGCCCTGTTTAGTATTTTAAGTCTGTGAGTATCCTGGAGCAAAAGCAAGCAGCCATTCTGCAGTTTTCAGTTTCCAGGATCCTCTGACACCCAGTTGTTCTCTGACAGACTGGCAGAATTTCTTGTCACCTGAACTCATTTCAGTCTTAAAAAAACAAACTAATGAAACACCCAACACCCTGCTTGCTAGATTTTATTAGATTAAGGGCTATCCATATTTCAGAAGTTCAACCTGAGGTTTGGGGTTTGTCCTTTCACATTTCTAACCTACCTTACACTGACAGCTCCTGCAGACATCCAGTGCTGCAATGAGCACTGTGGAGCTCCAACAGGAAATTGCTGTGTACAGCAACACTCTCCATCAGCACCTGGCTGGAACAAAAGCACAGCCATCTACACCCTCCATTGTATCTTTCACCAAACACAGTGGGGATGTTCATTTTTATTAAAGAGAACACTCATGGGGGGATGAAAAAGGGAGCAGTCACCTGCTGTATGCTGCACATGAACTGGATATAGGCCTGACTTCATCCTTCCCTCTTCCATTTCAAGACTAGAAAGACACCTACCTTACTGGTGAAGCAGTTACCTGGGTATTTTGCTGTTTAAAAATTTTGTGTTTAGTTTTCTTTCAGTCTGTTGGATGACTGGAAATGATAAAACACTGTCTGTACACATGGGAAAAAAGACCAGACTGAGGCTGAGAAGTCACCAAAGCTCTGAGAGACTGAATAAGCATAGTCTTAAAACGCACATAAAAATAATTCTAATTTCAGAGCTCTTCTAGTAGACAATTTTTTAGTGTACAACAAAATAACCAGATTGAGTCCTGAGCTAGTAGGAACTACAGCCACGCTTAGCTTTTTATTAAAGACAGGAAGTGAAAGATTTGCATTAAAAAGCCTAGGAAGACATACACAAATCATAACTGCATCCCTAAGCTATGAAACAGATGCACTGAACTTCTCAATTACCAATTTAGCAGGCTGAAACGAATCAACTCATGTCCTAAGTCATAATTCTGCACTAAAACTATACATAATAATAATGTCACACTATCTGCCATGCTTTTGAAAACAGAGCCCTTAATGAGGAATAAAATAGGAGCAAAACTTGCAAAATTAGCTTCCTAGTGACTATGTTAGAAGTTCCCTTTTTAAAAAAACAGGCCAAAGATACACACCTTCTCCTTCCCCCACTTCAGCATGATCTGGCTTTGCTTCTTTGTGCTGCCCTTCTGCCACTTTCACAGCCACTGCTCTGCAAATGGCTCCCAGTTTCCGATCCAGGGCACGGACTCCTGCCTCCCTCGTGTACCTGTGAGAGACAATGGCTGTGCTGGGCTGTTCTTTGAACAGAGACACACTTTCCTACTAAACATACAGCCAAATAAAATGGGATGGGAAAGGCATTGAAACCTTGGACTACTCTAATAAATAAGAATACAATAATTTGTTTTCATCAAAATAATTGTGGTTGCTGATAAAATTGTACACAAATTACTGAGTGGGAAGACATGACTAACACCTGGTGCCAAAACTTCATGAAATGCTAAACAACGTTCAATAGCTCTGAGCTCTTCTTGGATGCATTAAAAATTAAAAGGAAGAGCTATTTTAAAACTTAAAATATTTAATTCACTGGAAGTTGAGGAACTGGATGTAAAAGAATATTTCTTTTTAGTCTATGAACTAAAAAGAAGCAAGCAGGCAACACCACACAAAACAGCCTAAGCACTGGTCATAAAATACTTCAATTCATTGAATCCCAATACACTTTTTCCATTGGAAATGAGCTAGTTTTAAGTTCAAATGATGTTCTGATCAATATTTTTTGCTGTCATGTTGAACAAAAACCCCAGTTCTAATGAACAGAAGCTATTTTAAAACCCTGTATTTTAATTTTTTAAACCTAATTCCAAATTTTAGACAAATGTGCCCATCAAATCACAAAAAAAGAAAGGTAATTTCCATTTTTTGTATGAAAATGATAGAAATATAACTTGATTCTTTAAACTAAATGTTGTCTGCTGCCAAGGCCATGGCTTCACACACTGCAGCCACAGCAGCCTCAGGTGTTTCTGTTTATTCAAAGGGCCTTGGCAACTGTGTCAGCACAGCTGACTGGGAGCCACACCTGGAGTGTAAGAGCAAGGAATTCTCTACAGAAAGGATGCTCTGTAGAGAAGAGGAGCTAAGGAAAGAGCAATTCCCTAAACTACCAATGGTTGAACTGCTGAAGCTATTAAGGACAATACTAAGACATGTTTGTGCTCTCACATTATAAACAGATTTACTAGTTGCAAAAAAAGAAGTTATTTAAACTGAAATCAATGGACAGATTTACCTGGTAATTATGCCCGAAGTGGTTACTTGGGGAATCTGTATTTGCTGTGGAGTCAGACCATGTTGTTCAAGCTGTTTGGGAATCAAGTGTCTATGTGCAATTTCAATTTTTTCTTCTTGTGTGTATCCTTAAAAAAAAAAAAACATACATTCATTAACAATCTTTTTACTTAGACACTACAGTATCATCAGATTTCTTACCTTTTATGATTCTACCTGACTGAATTTAACAAAAAACCTCCCCCAGCTATAATTTGCAAGGCTGTTGGTATGATCCTTTGTGACTATTTACAACTTCATGCAAACAAGAACGGAATTTTATTGTTTCAAAGATCCCTTTCTCCACTGAAATCTTAAAAGGATGCATCAGCCAACAGACAATTAGAACACAAACAAATCAGTGAAGGAAAATATCATTATATAATGTATCCATGTATCACCAGAGATCTGGAACTGAATTTTTCTTAGTGCAAGGCTAAATATTCTGAATATTCAAATATTATTGTATAATTTATTGTATTATTTAAATATTATTCTATAATTAACAATATTATACATTATTAATTATATATATTTAATATTTACATATAGATATATTATTCATTACAGAGGCCACAACGGAGGCATCCTGCCTTGTCCCTTTTAATGATTCTGGCCACACACTCCAGATTCCTGGCAGGCTTTTCTTAAGGAGCTGCCTTTCATTTTAGCAAAAACACCTCAGACTTGTTTAAGAGCAGCAATAGCCACTGTAATGAAAGCCCTGCAGTGTTACCTGGCACCTGGATAACTTCCATTCTGTCCAGCAGAGCAGGTGGGATGGTAGCCGTAGTGTTGGCTGTAGCTATGAAAAGCACTTGGGACAGGTCAAAGGCTACATTTAGGTAATGATCGGTGAAACTGTGATTCTGCTCCGGATCCAAGACCTTAAAAGTGAACACTAAAGTCATGCAGTTGTTCAATCACAAGTAAATAACATATGCACATCTTTATTATATTCCATTTGGACCTGTCAAATCTGACTTTACAGTAATAGAATACATTAAGGATATCACTAAATCCTGGCCTTGCCTGGATTATTCTGTGACTGCATTTCACACCACATGTACAGTTCAAAAAGTCATTTCCCCATGAGCTGTTCCTGCCCTTTTCTAGAGGTGGCTGCATCATTTCTTCAGCCATCACGTACCTCCCCTAAGCTGTTTCTCCATGACCTGTCACAGATGGTAGTGTGACCCTTCAAGGACTCACAGCAACCTTGGAAAAGCAGCCCATGTGGTCCCATGGAACAAGGATAATTCTCCCAAGTAATCCCTGACTCCAATCCTCACCTGCTGCTGGCGGCTCTTCTTACTCTAAGCTTACTTCTTATTCTCACAACCTGTGGGATCTCTATGTGAGACCAAGGGGAAGAACACAATCCCAGCCTTATCTGCTGTCACTAAATCACATGCCCTACTTATTCTGCTTTATCCAGCTTTTAATACTGATGGAGGAGCACAAGTTCTTATTGTCCATCACACCCCAGGCAAGCTCTGACCCTTGGTGAGCCCTGGCCTTCCCAACACAATGATTTTTCTTTTTGTCCCCAAACAACAGAGATGAAATTCAACAACCACTGCAGAACAAAACCACAAAGTCCGACCAACCTCAAAAATTTCCTGAACAAGTAGAACTAGGGGTTAAATAATTGTGTTGTCTTCCTAATGCTTTTAGTACTACTTATGTGTACAAATGCAACACTTGCCTATATTTAAAATTAGGTGATAAATATTCAATATACATGTGGAACATGAGGGTACTGAGATACTGTCTTGTAGATTTTTTAACACTGCCACAAATGGAAGGTTCATGGTATATAGCAATGTACTCTTGGCTTCTGTATCACCTGTGAACCACCTCTGCCTCACATCCCATTGAAGAACTGCCACATTTTTCCCTCCCAAATGATCAATGCTACACCAACATGAAGAATTCTCACGTCACAAAAAATGGGACCCACGCATCTCCTGAGAAACAGCACACCACTGTCAAAGTAATTTATCTGCCTACACCCAAATGAATGTCCACAACCTGAATTATAGCCAAGAACAGTGTTAATAATTAAAAAAAAAAAAAAGAAAACCACTGAATTTGAGAACATCTTAGTTATAAAATAAACAATTCTGAATTTTCATTACTCTTAAATTCTCTTCAGGCTTTGAGAAGTGAAAAAAATCTTTAGGACAAAATTATGATCAGAACAAACTAGGAAAATCATTTTTTTCATAGAATTCCAGAAACACAGCAGATTTTCCCAAAAAAACAGAATAAATTCTAATTTTATTTTGATGTACTGCACAGATTTAAGAGTAATATTTAGAAATGTATTACAGCTGCAATAAAATACCAGTTACACATTCCCCTTAATAGTGAAATCTTAAAACATACTGAAGCATATGCTTCAATTCTGAACCTAGGGCTGGAACTCAGTGAATGCCATTGTGCACTGGCTCTAAGCTATTCAAAAGCTTTCTTACCCTTTTCAGCAAGCAGCTGCTGTCATTTATTCCCTTCCTTACCAATGAAGGCAAAGGCCTTGAAGTATCCTGACAAGCCGAGTCCACTGATGAATAATTCAATCAGTTAGAGATGTGCCTTACCTCAGCCAGCCCCACCGTCTAGCCCTAAACTATAGGGAGACACAACAACAGGCAGGGAATGCAAGCACTGCACCTACAAACTGTCTTCAAAACAAGTAGGTTTATACCAAATATTAGTCTCCCATTCAAGGCCTACTCTGGCAAATTTTTCAAAAGTTACTTAAACAGTTAATCCTAATTCAATTTACTTCCCCCCCACCTTTTTTTTTTATACTGATAACAGTATTTCCACAGAATTCCAGTCTATAAGCTGAACTATTTGCACCTAATTCCAAAGCTGCTGAAAAACAATATAGGCTGATAGACCAAGCTGGCATTTTGTCACATTTATTTACATGCATGTTTCTTTCTCCTTCTAGTCTGCAACTAGAAATCCTACTGAATCCTACTCAGCGCCAAGCTGGTGACTAGAATATGATTTACAAAGACACACAAATATTGATGCTGTACTCATATGCAAAAAATACTATCCAATAAAGATAATGGAAACTGTAATTCAAACCAACTTGGATTATATCTAAAAATGTGAAGTAGCTGAGATTTTTTAAAAGAGCTGGAGCTCCTCTGGACTTAAAATTCTTTTGTCATAGTAAGTATTTTTTAGAGCAAGATACAAACCAGTGTCCTGCCTATGTATTTCAAACAGATTTTCCAAAGCAAAGAGAACTGTTCTTCAGTTAGGTATCTGTGCTGAAGTTCAAAAGTTTTCCAAGATACTCAAGTAATACAAAAATACAAAGTACAAAAAGAACATTCAGTGCACAAAATATCTTGGCTAATTTATGACAGATAGCTCACATGCATACAAAGGCTTCTCTGTAACAGCTTTTTGTTACCACAAAATCCAGAATAAATTCCATGAACATTTAATTGCCTGGCTATGCTCCTGGTCTAATTTCCCTGCATACAAATAGTCACTATCAGGCACTTGGATCCATTTCTGTTTTCTTCTGCTTTTAACAGAGGTCATCTAAATTTAGACTAAAATATTCCTTTGTTAATGAACAGTAACTGGAAAGAGGAAGACATTCTGTCTTGCTGAAGCAAGAGCTCTGCAGAAGCATTAGAACTGAACACGTATCCGGCAATTATAAAGCACCAAGCTTTGCTCCCAAGCTCACAGGGATGGCAATTTTCTTCCTCAATATGCCCTGTTGTAGACAGCAAGAATTTAACACACCTACACATTAAGGAAAAAAGGATGCGCCTTTCATACTTAATGATGGCACTTACCAGACAAGCAGCAGTGTGAACAGCAAATGTACCACTTAGGTGACCACTGACTATTGTTTGCTCTCCAACATAACAGCCACCTTTGCTCATTCCAGATGGACTTTCGAACAACATAAACCATGAGAAGCAGATGAAAATTAAGCTATTATGTCCAGACATGAGCTGTCCATTAGAAGAGGTAAAGCACCTGCTTCAGGATGTTTAGCCAGCAGTACAGGGATATAAAGATCTCACAGGGGAGCAGCCCAGCCATGGTTAATAGAGCAATTACTTCTCCAGATGCAACTAATGGTCAATTAGCAGGACTTACATAAAGCCTGCAGCCCAGGCAGGCAGTGGGAAGTGAATCTTATGGGCCTCAGCTGGAAAAATCCATGGCAGAAGCAGAGCTGAGTATCACTGAGAATATGGTTTTAAAAGATGGAAAACAGAAACATCTCAAAGCAGCAACAAAGTATCCAGAATTCAAACACAACTAATTAAACAAGTATTAATTAAATACATTTGCCCTCACAAACTTGATGTGACAGAAGAATACAATTGTTCTCTACTGCAGGACAGTAAATATAAAAATTATTAAAAAAACCAAGCAAAGGTTGAATAAAATTACCAATATTAATATATAGATCTAGATTCATGACCAGAACACTTTTTCCAGGAAATGCGAAATCATTGTGTCTGCACAGCAAACAACAGCCAGCTAAGTAGAAAAATTTGATTTTTGGGTATTTTTATCCATGTATTGACTAGAATTAGGACAGCTTAGTTCAAATATCTAAAAGACAAATGACAAGAGAGGTATCAGCAAACTCAGAAAGAGAGCATTACATTTTCAGCAAAGTGGAAATAAAACCCCACAGGTGAATAGTACAAGGAAAATGCTTGTATTTATTACACTCCCTGCTTGTTTTCTTTGCACTTTGAGGCTTTTCATGCACCCTAGAAAAGTGTACTACACACTTGAGAAATGCACAAGTAAAAGACCATAACTGTCACTTTTAAAAGCTAAAGAAGTGAAGCCATGCTATTTTCCAGCACATTTAAATTACTACTAGTTCATGTTAACATGCAAAGATCAAAACAGAGCTCTCAAACCAGCCTGTTCATACAGTGATTTTAAAAGAACGCCTTGGTCCTGTCAAAACAGTAATTTTCCACTATCTAGCAGGAAGAAAATAATGACGTTTGTAGAAAGTCAATTGACACTTCATTTGCAGAATGTCATACAGCATCCAGATGAGCTCGTGACACCTTAATTTAAGTAGCATTTTGCATATTTAAATCGCTGCATTAAGCGCTGTCAGTCAAGAGAGTCATTAGAATGACTGTATGCAAATACTATCAGAACCACTTTCACCCTGACCTACCAAAGTTACCACACCTCAAGTCTGGTAACTGAGATGCTTCTAGGATTATGCCCTAAGGCACTTCTGTGACAGCGAGCCAGGCTAGCGCAAAAAATGTGAGTATGTTTACTAAGCCCCTCCTTTTGACTGAAACGGGTACCAGAACCGTGACAGGAGCAGTGCAGCTGCATCAGTGGGAACATGGCAGTCCTTACTGCCAGACAGAACACAAAAGAGAAGGCAGAGTGTAAAACTACAGCTGTACAAGGAATCTAAACACACACACACTACTAAAACCATTAAGTGCATTAGTGCTGCATCCGTCCTGGCTGCCTCAAAACTTCAGCCTGGCCCAGCTGTGCCAGCATCTCCCTCATTCTCTCCTGTGCCCTCCGTGCTGGCACAGGAAGATGGATACAGCCTTCTGCCCAGGGCAGGGCAATGCTTTGTCTCTTCCCCACACCCGAGGAGGAGCACCTTCCTCTCTCCAGCAAACTGCTCGAATAAAAGCACTGAATATGCACAAGCCAGGGGAAGAAGGAATTGTTCTGGGATATCATGTCACACTCTAGGAGAATGGAAGTTGGGAAGAAGGTGCTGACAACTCATCGCTGCTGTCTTCTGCATAATACATGAAGCTTGCAAGGCAGAGGCTCCAATTCATCTTCTTCATGATCACTCCAGTTTTAGCCTCCCAATAGCCCAACTAATATCATCTCAACAACTGATGGGATTGACAGAATATTCCAACAGTATCTCATTCACCAAAGTCCTCAATTGTATCTCCTGAATTTTATTTGTGTCTTTAAACAAATCAAATTTGACAACTCTAAAACCTTTGTGATAAAATAACTGTAATATGTGCTTCAAAATTAGATTCATTTATATCTTAAGTCTGAGTGCCAGAATTTCAGAAAAGTAGCACTCATGGAAAACCTGACTCTCATGGAAAGCTAACACTCATCACACCATAATCAGCCAAACACTCATCATACCATAATCAGTCAAGGAGTGGGGATCTGTGACTTGCATGAAAAATCTAAGTTCAGAAAGTTAATTACAACACTAATTAAAGAAATGCTCCTGAAAGAACATGCAGCTAGTCCATATTATGCACTGGGTAAAAGGCTTAGCTCCAATGCAAGTTGGTACCATCAAGAGCTTCAATAATATACTGAAGTTGTTCCAGGAAGGAAAGGGAAAACTTGAAGAAGTCGAGTTACTACTTCTACAGTCCTTTCTTAGCTAACAACACATGATCATTAAAAATCAAAGTCCCCCAAATAAGTGATGTTTAGGGCTTCAACAGTATTTAAATAGAGAAAACAACCCAAAATCTATCCTTCTGTTCAAATACAGCTCACTGAGACTTATATGTTACTTAGCACAATATGTGACAGCAACTGCATTGTGCCCAAGCAACTGACAGAAACCCACCCGTGTCAGAACTCAGCAGCTGATATTTGAATTACAAATGCAGCATTGTCAGGCTTTCTTTTGTCCAGTGAATCTCCTGAGTCCAGTTTAATTATTTTAAAATTATTAAATATAATAATATTTAATAATTATATAATATAATATTTAATCTTAATATTAAATTATTAATTATTTTAATTATTTAAAATTATTTTGTATTTTAAAATACAAATGAAACGGTTCTTGCAGTTGCAGTTTAACACCTCTTACCTCAAGCAAGGCTGCTGCAGGATCCCCCTGCAAGCTCTTTGCCAGTTTATCCACCTCATCCAAGAGGAAAACGGGATTGTTCACCCCGACAGTCTTCAGCCCATTGATGATCCTGCCAGGCATGCTGCCCACATAGGTGCGCCTGGAAAGGAATGGGTATGGGAAAAGAGGGTGGTGACACAGGGAACAGGAAGAAGAACATCCAAAAATATCACAAATAAAACTCCAGGCAAAACAGAAGAACAAGAAGCACTGCAACAGTTCTTGCTTTTTTTACAAAAATTTGTGGAACTAGCTGATAAAAATATGGAATATACAATCAAGCTAATAGAAGCAGTTATAGCAGCAGATGAAAATTTGAGTTCCACGATGAATTAGTTGGTCTGCAAAGATAATCATTTGCATTAAAGTGTATCCAAACTTTACAGCTTGTGGACATCTTACATGTTCCAGTACCACCATGCTTGTAATGTAAGAACAAACAGAAGCAGATTTGGGAACCTCATTAATAAAAACATTTCCATAATTACAATGCTGGGATTTTGTCATCACACCAGAGTTCACACAGCATGTTACAAAAGAGAACAAACTTCCAATTATGCTGAACTACCAATGTCTCCAGGACAGCATGCTTTAATAAATACCCACCAAAAATAATTGTATTTACTATGTCATTTCAACATAAAATGAAAACTTGAACACTGCAATGAAACAAAAAATTATGAGTTTGAATTTATTCAGCAAAATCAGTAAAATCTTTTTTCTACAGCACACACAAAGCACAACTACATTTTACAGGTGTATATAACCCTTGTTTGCTGCATTTATCACAGTCTTTTCTGGTTGTGCCATAACTACTTAAAATACTGTGAAATTCTAAGAAGAAAGAGATACTGTAATTCAGCACTTAATGTATCTAGCTCATGGCCCTTACAAAGCAGATAAGCAGAACAGGCCTGCTTTGCCATATGATCTGGTTTACTACTGTCCAAAATAAACAGGATGACATTTACAAAGATGCAACCAAAAATACCACAGGACTAATTTCAAAAGATAATAGAGATGACTTTAAATACATTTAAAAACCCCAGAAAACAACAAAAGCAGAACCCAAACCACACAGCAAAGCTATCAGTTCCACGTGACATTTAACCACTGAGGAAACAAATTGCAGTAACTGTATTTAATTCCACATCTGAGAGAAAATAAAAGGTTTTAAGATCTTCTAAACAGTCGGCAATGCAAGTGAAATTCAGTTTGCCTGTTACCACCTTCCTGAGGCAGCTGCTAAAGACTGAAGCAGCCAGCAGGCAATAGTTTCTCACTTCACTGCTTTTGTGTAGTCTTAATCTGCAGCAAGGGAGCGGATTGCTCTCACTGAAGGCTGTGCTGTGTAACATTCATTACAGATCAGGACTCTGCATGGGGAGCTATTACACCGCCAGCCTGCCTCCTCCTTCTCCATCTGCACACCCACAGCCTTGCCAAGAGAGGGAAAGCATTCTATAAAATGCAATCAGAGAATTAGGAGACTGAATCAGAGCTGAAGTTCACAGAAGTGAATCATTTACCAGTGCAACCAAATTTATCAGTGTAGCAATATGGGCATTTCTTTGGTTTTTGGGGGATTTGGGCTTTCTTCAGTTATGGGTTTGGGCTTTTTTCCTTTTTGTGGTTTTGGGTTTTGTTTGGTGGTGGTAGTTTTGTTCTT
This sequence comes from Rhipidura dahli, assembly GCA_013399225.1. NCBI lineage: Eukaryota > Metazoa > Chordata > Aves > Passeriformes > Rhipiduridae > Rhipidura > Rhipidura dahli. The sequence goes on along the minus strand of VXAC01004202.1, from coordinate 513,638 downwards.
CTCTGGGTTGTTTTTACCACAAGGTGCTCACTGCACTAGAGAACAATTCTATATGCTTCAGAGACAATGCAGCCCAACTGTTTCAATATTCCGTTTATGCCAGTAATAGGATAACATAATTAGGTAAACATTAAACATTCTTTGTTCTTGCTTGGCACATTATTCTCAAGTGTATGCTTAAAGATACTACACTTTTAAAATGCATGTTTGTATTTTAATCATCTGCAGTTTCTTTCCCTGCATTAAACCCAGAGGCCAGTCAGCTGTTCCACATTCAAAACAGGAAGTACAGAGCAAGTTTCCTGGTTATCTCACTTGTGCAGCAACACTTAAAAAACCCCAAACCTTTGAGAGCTCCAGACAGAGAAGGTGTGCAACTTAGTCATCTTTGTATATAGTTTTAGACCAGTGAAAAAGTACCTTTAAACAAAACACTAGAGTTGTACAGTACATCATGAGGCACTATGTACCCTAGAAAACGCAAGAAAAACAGCTGGGAAATCTAACCTTCTTGGTTCTCCCAAGGTAAACTGGGAAAGCATAGGAACTGGAACCCTTAAAGCAGTGCTAGTATTATTGAAAGAAAGAAACAGGACTTACTTTCTTCATAGTGATCTCAAGACAAATAGTTTTAAATCATTTTTAACTTCATGGGTAGAAAAAAACAACAAAATTAAGGCCACTGTTTCTGAACTTGCTTGCACAAGGTCACAGATTTTGGGTTTTTTTTTTTTGCAAGGCCAGAGGTTGCATCCACTCAAGGGCTTTACAAATCTATCTCTGCTTTGTACTTGCCTAACAAAGCTCATTGCTCTCATGGGTAAAGCTGCCTGCAGTTTGTTTTTTTCTGGTGCAACAAGGCCAGTGCAGGGAAGTTCTGCCAGCACAGCTGTCCTGGTGAGGAATCCCACCTCTCCTCAAACAGGTGCACCTAAACAAGTGTTCAGCAAAGGCCTAATGCAGAAGTGAACTGTCCCAGCTTTTGAAACTGCAAAGCAATGGTAACAGAGGAAGGAGTGCTTCACATGAAGGTGAGAAAGAAGAGCTTCACACTTACCAGCACCACTATAAATAAATGGCACAATTACATCTTTCCCTTTCAGAAATAGAAAAACACACAACAGAGAGATCATATAGCTCCTGTGTGACACAAAACATCAACACTGAGGAGATTTTAAATGCAGTGAGCTTCTTGGAAAAAAGTTTTAAGTCATCCTTCAGAACGGTTTGTGGGTTTCTTTTTTTTTTTTATTTTTAATTCAAGTAAACAACAAATGTAAGCCAGCATACTTTAACATACGAGTGGTAAATGCAGACAACAGCTGAAGGATGTCTGATAAAGGAGTTCTGAATTTGTACCAAGAGGATGATTTTGTTTTGGGAATGCAGAACAGTACTTGCTACTCTTCACCCAATCAATAAAGGATTCCCAAACCCCAGGTGCAGACGATTCCCAGTGAAATGGCCAAACCTGGGCGTTTTCACTTGCCCCATTTGTATGTCAGGTGGGACAACACAATTACTGAAACACCACGCCCCACCCTGCTGCTCTCCAAGAGTGTCTGCTGAATCTCTCAGTCTGCATTCTTCACTGAAGTGGCCCAAGAGAATGCTATTTCAGGCACTGTTTGCTTGCAAGTCAAACTGAAACAGTTCCTTTTGAATGTTCTAGGACATTTAGTACATTTTTCTACATGTTCAGTACATCAGTAGGTACATATAGTACTGTTCTTCTGCAATGTTATTGGAATCCTTAACTTAAGCCCCAAAGCCTAATAAGGAGCTTGCAGGAGAACAAGAATGTCTTCTAAGGTGTAATATTACAAAATCAGCCTACTCAACAGTGAAACTCAGAAAACAATGGTCTGTGTCTCCTCCACTTCTAGACCACCTCCCTCTGACTGCCACCAGATGCACAACATTGATTCACCTGACTGGGAATAACTTGGACTTATTCACAAAAAAGGACATTACAGAGTTCTACAGAAAAACTGTAGTTCTAATCTGATTAAATCTTATTCTGAGAAGCAGGAAAACAAACCAAAGCAGAATTTAAAATTCAGTATGCAACAGGTGGGTTTGATTTTAGCTACAAAAAACTTGAAAAAGCAGTTGGTTACAAGGCGCTCCTGGTACCAACTGCTCTAAAGTTCATTTTTAAACTACACGCTTGCTTGTTGAAGAGTAACCCCACAATATTCTTACTAATTCTAGATTACATCTTCCATTGCTGGTGAAAAATAAACTCTCTTATAAAATATTTATCATCATTTAATTTCGAATACATTTTAGTATGAAATTTATAATGGTTAGCCTCTAAGATGTATCAATAACTTAATAATGCTCTCAAAAATGTGTGACAGCCACAAACACCCAAATTTAAAAGCTTTTTAGAGGCTCTCTCAAATGACTCTACCTGTCTGTGTTCTTTATGAGGTCGTAGCACAAAGATAGTAAGTTTGACTTTTGTTTACAATGTCAAGTTCAAGATGTGGTTTCCTTGTTACAAACTCGAGTCCTGCTCTGCTCTGGAGAAGTTACTCATGTCCACAACACTGAGTATTCCACAGCCTCTAGTGGCTTCACTTCGAATAGCTCATGTTGAGACACATTTTAAGTTGTTTTTAGGACATTCTATTTTAGGTGTATTCTATTGAGAGTAGCTGCATAGCTACTGGGCAACATTAACTGCTAGATGGCATCAAAAAATAGCTGATAGCTTTAATTCACAGTATCCACCTACTGTTGTAAGGAGAAATTTTATTCAATAATATGACCTAAAAGAAAACCTGACTAAAATTCATTATTCCAAATTTCCTACACTGCATGCAATAAGCTTAATGGAAGCAAAAATGCTGCACTGATGCTTGGCAGTTACTCATCTCTACTACCCATTCATTATACTTCCAGTTGCAAGGATTGAGGAATGGATTAATACAAACCAATTGTTTACAAGTAGATACAGAAAGGGACAAAACATCAAAAACAGTCCTAAGGAATGTCATCCAAAAATCTCTTTTGAAACCTGCCACCTTAGGTATTCTTGAATAAATCTTCTGAAATGGGAAAATAGTGCACAGACAAGTCCACTGCCATCCTCCAGCAACTTTGATGTACCACTCCAAGTTTCTCCTCCTGTTTTAGCAGCAAGCATTGTTATGAAGGAATGTACTGCTACCACAGGTTATATTCTGAAACTAAATCTTTACATCCCTCTTAAAAAGAAGAAGAATCAAGAGTTTGCATTAGACTGCCTACTGAATTGCAATTCAAAGTGCTAAAATGACTGATGATGAAATCCATTCTCTATGACAATAAAGAGAAGCAGCAGCAAACACCTAACATTGTTTCAAAGAAGCAAAATTTGCCTGTATTGGCTGAACAGTGAAAATAATCAATACATTCTGCAGATTAAGAACTGCAATTAGGAAAGGAAGGAATAATTACCTGTGGCCTCGAATATCAGACTGATCACAGACTCCTCCTAAAGCAATCCTGTGGAATTCTCGACCCAAGGTCTTTGCAATCGATCTTCCAACACTGGTTTTACCAACTCCTGGGGGCCCCACAAAACAAAGAATGGGTCCCTTGAGGTTGTGTTTAAGCTGTCGCACAGCCAAGTACTCTAAAACTCTCTTCTTCAACTTCTCCATGGCGTAATGGTCATTATCCAAAACAATCCGAGCTGCACGGATTTCCAGGCGATCTGGCATCGACAACAGCAAAGAGATCAGCACATTTACCTTAAAAATGGAAACAATTCCACAGTACAAACAAACACCCTCATCAGGGCAATCCCCCAACACAAACACGTTTCAGACAATCCTTTTCTAAACCAAAGATCTTACAATTCTTCTTTAATAAGGAAATTAAGACACAAGATAAGACAGATTATAGTACGGATAATGACACAGCACTGATAATGACTTCCAAGGCTAAAATAATTATCATTATTTTCTATTTCTATATTCATGTGTGTTTTTATTCATTGTAGCTACAGAGTTCAAAATAGCAATCACGTGAATCACACTCATAAACTTTGCTTAAAGTAAAAACAACAAACTTCACATGACATGGCGCAACTTTACAAGATCAAAGAGCAACTTCCACCAAAAAAACCATTCTGCTAGGACATGACTGGCAAGCAACACTTTACCCATTTTGGGGTTCTCTGAATAATACTGCACAGTATCTGTAGACAGATCATTTTACAATTTAATGATTAAAGAAAATATTTAAAAGAAGATTTGTAATCAGCCAGGGCTCAATTTTAAACCACCAACAATTTTCATCACTACAAATATGAGCAGAAAGGTAGACATGCAGGTGTGCTAAGTTCACCTTGTGGAAAGGCATCCTGCTCATTTAACCTACTCGTGTTGGTCAGTAGGTGATGTCTGCTGGTTGTGTTTGTTTTCATACTCATCCCTCACTCTCCATTTTTGCACATTGTATCTGTAGTAACAGTATCACCCTCTACTCAACTCCAAAAACTATGGTACAAAATGGACATGAGATTCAAGTTTTTCTACTGCACTTCAAGTTATAATTATTAACATTAATTGCAATTGTGCTTTTGTTCCTTACCAAACTTTATTAACTTAAGATAAACCAGAACCGTCTTTGGGAAGATTAATGTTAGAGAAATGTCCAAAAGTTTTGCTGTCTGACATATAAAAAATAATTAGATTCTCATTTCTTTATAGTTTTTGATACATACTGGCACAAATTATATTTAGTTACACCTTCCTTTTTAAATGAAACTATTCTTACACTTTTAAAATTCACATTCTTAGATGTACAACTGAGTTACATGGGCTATTTGGTGTACAGCTCTCACTGAAGTCTAATGGTTTACCTGGCTTACAGTAACACATCAACAATGTTTTTACAAGACAGCACTAACAGTGTTTACGTGACAGTTACTTGTCCTAAAACGCCTGTGCAAGAGAATCACCAGTAATAGAAGGGTTTACCTTTTGTACTCTTGTTCCATGGCAACTCTACCATCAGTTCCAAGTAATTTCTTGTCAAAGCATATTCTGGCATTGACTGAGGCATCTTCTTTAATCTGGAAATATAAGTACGGAATTCTGGCCAACCAGAAATTAAATGCAAAGAAAAGCTCTACTGCACCACAAAACAGCAACTGAACAAAGCAGAGATTTAAAATCATTTCAAAAACACAATCAACACAAACATATATCTAACAGGAAAAGGTCTGCAAGATTTGTTTTAAATTTTAAAAGAAACCACCATTTAAAAGCTTCCTACCTTTTTAGTTCTTTAAGACAAACTTTAAGAGCTTGTTCTGACATACTGGATGTTCTAATCTTTTTTTCTAGCATGACAACATCATCATGATCTTCTTCCTCCTCCTCATCTTCTGTAATACTTCCATGACTGATTCTTCTATTAGGACGAATAGCTACAACCTGTGCAATGGAAACAGAGCCAAGTCTTGGTTTTTTTAAATAAGGTCCGTACCGTGGCTTAGAATGAAAGGCATGACAAAATACCTTTAACTCCAGGAATTAACTTCAAAAAGTGTTATTGGTGCTACTTTAAATAGTTACAGTTCTTTATGTATTTTCTAAGTAAATTCATCATATACTCTCAACTACCAAACAACACAGGAACAAAACTGAAAGTAGCTATTTGTGATATTTCAAGTGCTGCAGCCCATCATATTAAGCATATTAAACTTAGTCTTCACAAAATAGGTAAATCACTCTTTTCATTTCTCAATGACTTCCCATTTACTAAGCCATGTAAGTGCAGCTAGATGTAGCAAAGGTGAACAAGCTCCATTTTCCAACACACATTCTTTATCTGTATTTCAAAAGCTGCCATTCTTCTGCAATGCCATCACTAAAAAATACATTTTCACTGCACATGCCAAAACTCACTGTGTGCATACCACTGACTCTGCAGAGGCATCTGAGTATTCATTCAATGTCACAAAGTGCTCAGATTAAAATAAAAAATAAATTTTAAAAAATTTAAATAAAGCCTAAGCCGTTTTAAACAAATATTTTGTCTTTTGCATATTTACATGGCCAAAGTTGCCAGATAAGTGTTCCCAACAGCTCCAGACCACAATCACACACTATGGCTATACATTAAAAATGCACAAACTGAAATCATGCATTCATTAGCCTGTTTAAAAAGTGCATCTTAGTACTTATTTAGAATGTTCAAGTATCCCAAATTTAAAGCTCCATACCCTTTTATCATCATCCTGTTTGGACTTTCTGGTTTTCTGAAGCAGCTTCAGGCCTTCAATTTGTCTAACAAGCAATGGTATGGTCATCTTGAACCGTTCTTCCAGCCTAACAGCATCTAAAATCTAAGAGCCAGGAGTTATAAGCATCCAACAAGTTCACACTGATGAATCCTCACTCTGGGGGAAAGGAACATGGAGGAACTGCTATTGTGTTTTGACCAGAGGTATAGAATAGGTGGATTAGGAAAAGAGGTTAGCAAGCAAAGCAAAGAGAATACAGTACACAAAATTTGGCCTCAAGAGTCTGGATACCTGAACTACTCTACAAACTAGAGAAAGTCTCTTATCCTGTCTGGTTTTAAAACATCTTAATATTTCAGTTGCATTTTCTGTGGCAAACACCTATCAACGTTCTACTTTTCAACTACTGGGCCTCAGGAAAGAGATGGCCCTGTTAAGAAAGTTACAGCATCATCTCCTTGGGTAACCCAGGAAAAAAAAAATCACCTTGTGCCTTAAGGTTTTTTGCACACAACTCCATTTTCATATTAAATGAAGTTAGTCTGTGGAAATAGATAGAATTCTGCTCCTCTGTAATTCCACAACTTCTACCAGTTGCTCTTTTCTTTAGAACTTCTAATTTAAAAAAAAAGTGACACACTAATAATTAAGATATCTTCCTCCAGCAGGATATTCAGCAATAGTAGATACCTTCCCTTCAAATTACTGCATTAATTTCTACTTGCAGTGCTTTGAAAGAACCTAACATGCTTTCAGTTCCAGGTGAAGCATAAGTAGTCACAGAAGAAAAGGAACAGCAAAACTTCCAAACACAGTAAGCAAATACAGAAATCAGACTAACAAGCACCAAGCCATAAAGATTACTTTTACATAGATTTACCATGACATATGATAGAAATATAACCATTGTCTCACTGGAGAGACAAATGAACCATTTCCAAGATTTCCCAACTAGATCTATTTACCTGAGGTGAATTCTGATATATGCATATATAAACACTTTAAACAACACCTTAAAACCATTTTACAAGCATTCATGCTCAGCTGTAACACAAATCCCTGCTGGCATAATGTTATCACTATACAGTCACAAGTGTAAACAATCCCAAAATTATCTAAAAGTGACTTACTCTAAAAAGCTAGCAACACCTAACTACCGCTGAAAAAGCTGAAGAACATGATACCTGCAGCTTCTCTTGGTTGGTTGTTCTGATGATAGAGGTCAGTATATCCGGCAGAGCTTCTCTCGGCAGATTGTCCAGGAGACGCCGAAGCTTTGCGACTGCAGGCACTGACATATCCAGCATCTCAACGAGCTACAACACACAAGGAACAACATTAATGGCTGCTCTGTTTCTTTTGGAATTAACTCAATTGCTCTCTGATCTAAACAGGATTGTATCTTTCAGAGTGCAGCATGTCCAGGTAGTTAGCCATAAAGCTACTGAAATAAATTCACAAAAAGTTCACAGATGAGGTACTAACTCAGTACAGAGCACCAAGACTTTGAGCTTTCTGTTTGTTTGACAAGTTCAAAAATACCATTACTGTTTGCAGCATTTTTTTCAACACATACATCTCTTATTTTCCCCACAGGCCCAGATTAAAAACTTCCCCATTACTCTTTTTCTATACATCCCTTAAATTCCAATTCATTATATTTCCAATGTACATATTTTCTTACACATCTATAAAACTCCAGAAAAATTAATCAATTATTTTACTAGAATGTATTTACAGTATTGCTACATACGAAACAGCAACTTATCATAGCACTAACACAAGCTGTTAGACTCAGCTACAATGAGCTGTACAGACACGTTGGAACTTGGCACAGAAACCTTAAGCTGTAATAGTAACATTTATTTTGTAGCAGAAATACTGAAACTCTACTACTACTACTTGCTGAAAAATACAGGATCTGGTGAAAGGGAAGACAGGAAACAAATAAGGAGCCTAAGTGTACACACAGGTTATTTGATACACTGGAATAAAACAAATTACCTGCACTGCATACTTGTAGAATTGTTCTGACAGCTCTCCAAGTTCCTCCTCAGATTTATGGCCATTAGTGAACTGCTCAAGTCGATCTAACTGCTGCACTTCAGCAACGGGATATGGCTTCTCCTTCAGCAGCTGCAGGATCTGGAATCGGCAGAGGCCTGTCACCAGCAACGTGTAATGGGGCTTGGGCCAGTTGCTACCAACCACTTGAACTGCCAAGGCAGCAGTGCCAATCCTAAAAACAGATCAAATCCCTATATTATTTTTCACCTTCCACAGAACATTTTGTGTGCTCCTTATCAGAATTAATCAAGATATAGGTTGCAAGACCCTGCTGGGTCATAGTCCCTTATCAAGAAATGAAATCCAATTATCCAATTTCCTTTGTAACACATATTACAAAATCAAACCCTAAAACCTGCATACGAATGAGTTAACTGAAAAACCAACTAAGATACTGCAATACAGTCATTCAATTTAGAAACACATGTAATTTCTTCACAATAATGGATCTTGCTGTGGACAGGCACACTGACATTTCTGTTTAAACATTATGCACTGGGAAATGGGAGTGTTTATAAATTATGGTTCTTCACTGAAATTCCTGGCCTTTTATTGAGCCAACGTTTTAGATCACTGTACCTCTTTAAGCGGATTTGCAACAGAAGTAATTTTCTTGCAACATCTTACTAAGTCCACTGACATGATAAAGTTCTGAGAGTAAGGGTTACACCATGTTCGTTTCACCACAAAGAAATACAATTTGTTTTATACGAACTAAGCCGATATCCGTATTACCTATAAGGTGGAAAATGCTATGGTTAACAGGTGCGATAGCCCTAGAGCTTCGTTCTTTAGTCTTATTTTGCTCGTCCACCTTAGTCTCTTTTCAAACTTCCCCTCCGCCCGCCTGCCAGCCCGTCCCCGGCACCTCGCCCGCAGGGCCGGTGGTGCAACCAGGGTCCTCGGAGGGCAGAGGCGTTCCCCGAGGATGGCGGAGCCGGACGACCCCGCGGGTGACCCCATGGGGAGCCCCCGGGCCGGGCCCCGCAGGCCGCGAGAGCGGCAGGGAGAGCCGGACCGGGCCACACCTGTGCAAGTTGGGCAGGTCGTCGCAGTCGGAGGTGGGGTCGCTGGTGTTGGGGATGACGCCGATGATGGTGCTCCGCAGCGAGGTGCCCTTCAGCAGCCGGCTGCGCACCAGCTGCATGTTGCGCGGAGAGTCCACGCTGGTGCGCATGGTGGAGCCGGGCAGCAGCACGCTCTCGTGTGTGAGCAGCAGCGGCAGCCGGCTGGGGATCTGGATAGCGCTGCCCGCCGCCATGGCCGCCCGTG